>JAODKM010000034.1:24633422-24647262 GCA_026780845.1 Petrocephalus sullivani
CCTCCGCCATGCCTTTGGCCGCGCTCCATTCAGCTCCGTCTGCAGGTGAAGTCAACAGCGAGTGACGCACTAATAGCACGACACAACAAATTGATAATTAAATTCGTTGGAAACACTTTTAATTAGGGATGCATGATATGAAAAATTTTAACCGATACCGATAAACGATGATTAAGTCCTTGTCTTTGCCGATTCCGATACCGATAACCAGTATATTCATATTTTTGTATTTGCTATAATTTTTATGTGATCTGCAGTTTGTGCAACAGGAGATTACTCTGTCAAAAAAAGATATCCGTAAAAAAAACATATAATGTACTGGTAATTTTCATCAAGGACTACTTTGTCGTTTGTGGCTTTGGCCGTTTCGTTGTCTCTGGAAAACTTTTTACGGTTTTCAAATCCCTGTTTAATGGGGACATTGATGCTCCGTGTTTTAATTTTACCATGCATAGGGTGACCAGATAATCCATCTCATCCCGGACGCTTTGAGCTACTTCGGGTTTTCCAAACTACTGTAAACCCGAAAGGCTCCTGTGCTTGGCTAAATAGTTCAGTTCTTTTTGTGCTTTGACTGGTTTGTTTCCTTGATTGAAAGACTCATCTAGCCATTTCGCATTAACATCTAGGTCCTTTTGATTGAAATGGTAGCTTACAAATCCTGTCCTAGCTCTAAGTGTCCGGGATGACATGGATTATCCGGTCACCCTAACCATGCGTTCACACCGGGGGCCGCGAGAGTGTCAGCGCTCACTCTGACCGTTTTGCACGCGACGCCAGCAGACGCTGCGGACGCTCTCTGATGTCATGGAGTGGGCGGGGACAAGGCGCTCAAAATTTGAGGCTCCGTGAACTTTATAAAGCGGCTGCAAAGCAAATAAACATGTATTTTACATCTTTGTGCCGAATGTCGGTAGGATGTCATTTGTCAAAGCACATGAAATTATATTAAGACAAACACTACTGTTATAAATGAATAACGGTAAAGTTACCGACGATTCACATTGTTTTGCATGCTATGGTGCCAAAATTAGTATGCGATTTATTTTCTTTTTCACTAAAATATATTATGCAGTTCACCAACTCTGGAACACCAATAATTTCATACACATTAGTCTATTCCTGATGTTTTAATTTATGTTCCTCTACGCAAACAGCAACACGTCATAAATAATGTAATAATCCCGCTGCCACCGAGAAAAACATCCAGACTGGCAAAGACATGTGGATGGTTTGCTGGCGTTCATCTCTAGTCACTGCCTGTTTTAAAAGGCGCTACCTGCCAGCAAGCAATTTCACAAATTCTATTAGCCTACCTTATCGGATCTATTTATTGGATTTAATTTATTTATTGGAGCAATAAAAATGATAAAATTTTACCTCGTATCGGACAATAATTTATCTGTCCGATAAATATAGTGCATCCCTACATAGTAATACATTTTAAATCTATTTTATCGATTCATTGTTGCAGCCCTACAATAAATGTCACATATGAAATTAGTAATACAAAATAAAAATAATAAATAAAAAAACTGAATAATATTCTTAAAATATAAACCCATAAATGACATCAGCGTCAAAGGGCAGAGTGTTAAAGCGCTCAGGGTACATCCCCATAAGACCCGGCCCAGGAGAACAAGAAGCCCTCCAGACACACACACACACACACACACACTTACAGGCTGGATATTAAAAGGTACATAGTTTGTGATGCTCCAAATTTTAGTCACTGGAATATAAGGAGGCTTGACCCTTTTGTATGCTATTATGCCTACAGGTCTGTTCTCTATAATTCACCTATTATTAATTTTCCATACACAGAGTCATGTGTATAGAAACTTCTATATTATTCGTTTATGCACAGCTCTCTTAAGGTCCTGCCACGGCATTTCATTCAGGTTGAGGTCTGGACTTTGGGCCATCGCTACACCTTTATTCTTTCAGCCAATCTTTTGTAGATCTGCTGGTGGGCTTGGTATCATTGCCCTGTTGCATGGCCAAGCTTTAGCTGTCGGACAGATGGTCTCACATTTGACTCTACGGTACTTTGGTATACAGAGGAGTTTGGGGTCATTTCAATGACTGCAGTGTACCCAGGTCCTGTGGCTGCAAAACAAACCCAATTCATCACCCCTCCACCACCATGCTTGACAGTTGGAATGAGGTGTTTGTGCTGATACACTGCATTTGGTTTTCATCAAACATGGTGCTGTGCATTATGGCCAAACATCTCCACTTCAGTCTCATCTGTCCAAAGGATATTGTTCCAGAAGTCTAGTTATTTGTTCAGATGAAACTTTGAAACTGTGCTGACATGTTCTTCTTAGAGAGAAAAGGCATTCACCTGGCAGCCCTTCCAAACAAGCCATACTTGTTCAGTATTTTTTTTCTAACTGCACTGTCACAAACTTTAAAATCTAACATGCTAACTGAGGCTTGTAGCATCTGTGATATAGCTCTTGGGTTTTTTGAAATTTCCCTGAGCACTGCACAGTATGGCCTTGGGGTGAATTTGCTGGGACGTCCACACCTTAGATGATTGGCAAGTTTGGCAACTGTCTTGAATGTTTTCCACTTCAGAATAGCCTTACTCATTGTAGAATAATGAACTTCAAATTTGCAAGTTTGAAATGGTATTTTAACCCTTTGCAGATTGATGGGCAGCAACAATTGCTTCTCTTAGATCACAGCAAATTTCTTGGCATTGTGTTAACACACACCTAAATTCTCTATACCAGTAAACTGTCAAAAATTTTGCTTTTGTAAAGGTAAACACACTTGCTGAAGATCAATTAAGCGAGTACACCTGATTAGCAGCACCTGGTTGCTATTTACCCTCTTAATTCTTAGGGAAGCAGTACTTAATTATTTATTTTTTCAAACATTACTTCTGCATTTTGGCTGAAGTTTTGGTTAAATAAATAATGACCCATGTAATATGTCATGTTTTCTTGTTAATCTGAGGTTGTGTTTAATTTTAAGACCTGCTACCAACAAGATGGTTTTTATTATGTCCTGATATGTAAAACTTTAAATTTTAAAGAGGGCGTACTTTCTCTTTCAAATGACTCTATACTAACACATACATATACAGTGCTTATTATTCCAAGATTATTTATTCTGATGTCCTCAAACAGAAAAATAATAATGTAAGCTATAAGATTTGTGATAATTATGATGACAGATGCAGAAAGGAGGTCATACTCATGTATCATGCATACACAAGGAACCTAATGTATCATGCATGCACAAGGAACCTAAAAGGCTCAGACTATCCTCCAGAACATGTGGGAATCACATGTAATCATCAATGGAGTATCCTGACATCAGTGCAATACCTGTTGTCATTTTGAGCCTTAAAATGACATCTTTAGCGCACAGTCATTTGATTCAGCTGTAAGGCATTGCAAAGGGAGCCATCAGCCTTTGTTTTAATTATCTGTATTGTGTCACCAGGCACTATCTGAGCTTTCATCCCATGTTGAACATGGAAGGGGTGAAAATAAGGAACTATAGGTAGCCACCAGTCCACTCTTTGCTTCTGGAGACAAAAAATAAATAAATAGATAAGCACAAACAAATCCCTCCCCTCAATCACGATTCATAACGGGGTGGGGGATTACAGTAAAAATCAATTTTATGATCCATTTCTGTCTTCTTTGTCTCCTTTGGGTTGAATCAGTCGGATAAAGGTGCAGTTCTACAGCGCTTCCAACAGCAACCAACATCAGTCTGATGATTATCAGATAAACTGCAGTTTATGTACACTCTGACACTCTGACAGTAAGCACAACTCTACAGGAACACATGATGAGACCTGGTGAGGAAGGCACAACACTAATTTGTTGCACAGAACTTTATAATGCATGTGAAAAAAAAGAGAAACAGCAAGACTTATTGATAATACATCATAAAATGTTATAAATGGCTGTTTTGGCCCATTCATTGTTTTTTTCCTTATTAAAAAAATAAGGCAAAGTGGAATGTAGGGTTCTTTATTTTCATGCCTTTCAAATCACAATGCAACCAGTTTGGACCGTAAACAAAAGTCAAAGGCCTGGACAGACAAGGCACCAAACTACAGCAACAAAACAACACATACTTTTTTTTCTCCACCTTAAGAACACAACCCTGAAAGAATCCAGCAAAAACACACAAACAAAAGAACCAATCTTATATAATGCTTAGCCGTCACGCCAACTTTGAGTATGTAATTACCTCTAAATACTAGTTGGCTATAGCACTATTCAGGTATGGCGTGCTGGCATTATGTCATGTGTATTTTCCCTCATTCCTGCATTAAAGGTCTTGTATAGTAAGTTTATGATGCTCATTTGGGGACCAGCCCCCCTACAGATAAGGTCTGGATCACAAGCCGGAACGAAACGCAGCCCCAGATCAGCCCTGAGAGGGACAATCTGTTTTTTGGCATGATGATGACAGCCCGTGTGTAAAGAGGTTCACTAATGCACAAGCAGAAACCCTGAGAAGACTATGGCAGATATTCCCAAAGAACGGCATGGGAAGTGCAATATTCTAATGTATGCAACTGCATGCTTTGGGTTTCACGTCGGCCACAATCTTTCAGAGTTCCCTTAAAAAACACAGTGGATCAAGAGCAAAATGTATTTTCGCCACGGCACTGACACTAAAGATAGTTGTTATTCTTGTTATTATACAAATGCCATAAACAAGAAATTCCTTTACCATAGCAGTGGTGTGAAAGCTTCCTGGAAAACAGTGATTTACATAAGAAAAGAAAGTGCATAATCTGTACGCAGTTTTGGAATATTTATAGTGGGACCGATAACATTCACTGATGGTAACGGCGATGAAGAGCCGTGCAGTGACTCTTCCGCAATTTCTCACTGATTTCCATTAGTCACTGTGGCTTTTGTCTTTTATTTTAACACATGCAGTGAACTTAGTGAACCAAGTGTAAATGTGTCCTGATTTTCATAAGCTAATAAAAGCTTTTCACAGATAAATGAATATTAAAATTCATGACCAAGTATTCTTCACTTTCTCAGTGTTGCGATAAGGAATTTCAGAGTCTTTACACCGCAGTCCGTTAGTTCGCTAGAACTACTGTGGAATGAATCATGATTATAGCTTATAAATGCCATCCATCCACCCATCTTCTTATCCAGCTCAGGGTCACTGTGAGTATACCGGGGGCAACACCCGGAGAACCCTTTCCCCTGGTTGCATGTCTTTTGACTCAAGGAGGACACAGAAGTACATCTGACACAGGGAGACCATGAAAACTCCACACAGAGCAGGGGGTGAGATTTAAACTCACCACTGTGCAGCTGTGAATCAACCAGCTACTTACTGGGACAAGCTGACCCAATAAGTAAAACAGCATCTTAGCATTCAGCTGTTACTAGTGGTAATTATTTGGTAAAGATAAGCAGTGCATTTCTACATACCATGTGGTAGTTCGGTGATCTTTACATCTTTAAACCTTAAACGCTTTTTGCGCTCTTAGTAAAAAGATTGTTTTGACAATCGAAAATGGAACCAATTGTCACATTTCACATCGAACCCTAAAGAGCTGACTGACACAAAACTAAAACTAATGTAGTAAAATTTTAGAAAGCCCCATCTTGTAAAAATATTTATAAAAACAGCTTGCTTGTTTTACCGCTAAACTCTCGTGAGATTAAGTTGGCCATTAGAATGCGCTGGGTCAGGGTTCAGCCAACAATGCATCACGTTAAAAGTTTTTTTCTTTTTAATGTGTGTGTATGCATGTAAACCGCAATGTCATAAACTGAAAGTGGCTGGCTTGCGGGCCCTGTCTGCACGCTGGTCTGGCACGTGTGTTTAGGAAGGCTTCACCAAACTAACATCCCGAGGTATGCCTGGGACAGGCGTGCAAGCCAAGGAGCCATGGGCGTGTGCCCGTGTTTTTAAACGGCGGACTTTATCTGTCCTCTCCCCCCCCACTGCCCTGCGACGACAGTGGCTGGAATTTCAAACTTGTTGCCGCAGATTCAAAAACGGCACAACCCCCAGACGCGTCCCGGCAATGGGGGGGGGCGCAAAATTATCTCACCTCCCATGAGCACCTATGTGCAGAGCTGTGCATTTCGGGTGGATGGCTCAGTGTGAAGGACGAACCATTAGGGAGAAACACGTATCTATAGCTCAAATAGTAATGTGAGAACTGAGAGTACCGCAGGCAGAAAGGCAGCAGCAGAAGCTAACTCCAGGTTAGATAAGGGACATGCTTTCATGTATTGTAAGGCGCTGTCTTTGAAAAAAAACACATACCCCTGGTCAGCATAACTGCCTGAGGCCACGACAAAAACACATAATCCTCAGCCGAATTCTGCAGCCTTGAGGGAACAAACCAGTGAAATACTCACCCTGTGTTGGAAAGTGTGAAACGGAAGGGGATGATGCTCCATTGCCTTCAGAAACAACAAAAGGTTGCCTGAGGCCTGCTTAGGTGCTGCACATAATACATATACTTCATTATGAAGATCAGATACATCCCTTCCATCTTCTTTAAGTTTGCATGCCCTACTCATAGATGCACAGGTGTACTTTGGATATCTCCTTCCATACATGGGGATCTCTACTGTGTTTCTGCCCTTTGATGTGCTAGGATCCCTGTCCAAGGATCAGAGGGAGGGCTGGAAATTAAGCCTGCCCACTCACCTGGGGTGAGTCATTTAGACGAATACCGAGTAGAAAAACTAAACACTTGTTGGCTAGTAAATAAAATAGCATGTCGGGCTACACTTTTACTGAACTGACTCAGTTGACTAGTAACGAAATCACACCTCAGTTCTACCAGCTGCCCACTTGGGCGGATCCCCTTGTGAACAATCATCAGCTTATTTTCCCTGGCTTTCTGGAACCAAGAACGTCAAGGGACCATGTTCACTTTGAAGTATGTGAACTGTAAGTGATAATTACAGGAAGCTCAAGAGCAGGTTATTTGGCACTCAGAGCCAGTACTATTCCCAGAGAGTCTGCCACCATGAGCATGCCAGTTTAGTCTGAATCGGCACTACCCACAGAAACAGATCAAATGGTTGCATTTTGTTCTTGTGTGGTTTCATATTTTAATGGATATGTTATCCAGTTACCTCATGTACAGACAAAGGCTGTACATGCTAATCTTTCAGACCATGCATTCTTACATCGAGGAATGTTTTTGTTCTACTATAGAAAGATTGCAAAAAAGGTTTTACCACACTACTTGACAACTGACAGTTTCGAAATGTGCTGAATGGTAACATAAGATCTGTGTTTTCCGATATGAAACCCAGAAGAACATCTGGTTTTGCATAAATGGTCATAAGCATGGACACAAAATAAAAAAGTGGCGATAGATGCTTTCAAAAACATAATGTTTTTGTTGCATTCACAACAAAACCAGTTTCTATAGTAACTGATAAATTACTCTGCACTGACTGCAGCTATGCAGGGTTCTGATAGCTATGTATCGAGGCAGTTTTCTGACAGCTACGTACCGAAACAGTGTTCTGATAGCTATGTATCGAGGCAGTGTTCTGACAGCTACGTACCGAAACGGTGTTCTGATAGCTATGTATCGAGGCAGTGTTCTGACAGCTACGTACCGAAACAGTGTTCTGACAGCTATGTATTGAGGCAGTGTTCTGACAGATATGTATCGAGGCAGTGTTCTGACAGCTATGTATCGAGGCAGTGTTCTGACAGATATGTATCGAGGCAGTGCTCTGACAGCTACGTACCAAAACAGTGTTCTGACAGCTATGTATTGAGGCAGTGTTCTGACAGCTATGTATCGAGGCAATGTTCTGACAGCTACGTACCGAAACAGTGTTCTGACAGCTATGTACTGAGGCAGTGTTCTGACAGCTATGTATTGAGGCAGTGTTCTGATAGCTATGTATCGAGGCAGTGCTCTGACAGCTATGTATCGAGGCAGTGTTCTGACAGCTACTTACCGAAACAGTGTTCTGATAGCTATGTATCGAGGCAGTGTTCTGACAGATATGTATCGAGGCAGTGTTCTGATAGCTATGTATCGAGGCAGTGTTCTGACAGCTATGTACCGAGGCAGTGTTCTGATAGCTATGTATCGAGGCAGTGTTCTGACAGCTATGTATTGAGGCAGTGCTCTGACAGCTATGTATCGAGGCAGTGTTCTGATAGCTATGTATCGAGGCAGTGTTCTGACAGCTACGTACCGAAACAGTGTTCTGATAGCTATGTATTGAGGCAGTGTTCTGACAGCTATGTACCGAGGCAGTGTTCTGACAGCTATGTACCGAGGCAGTGTTCTGACAGCTATGTACCGAGGCAGTGTTCTGACAGATATGTATCGAGGCAGTGTTCTGACAGCTATGTATTGAGGCAGTGTTCTGACAGTTATGTATCGAGGCAGTGTTCTGACAGCTGTGCTCCAACCCAGTGTTCTTACAGTCCTGTGAAGCCCAGATAGTAAATGACTGTGCAAGTTCAGAGTGAAATCTTTTCAAGTTAAGTTTTTTAAGGTCACCAAAGTATTGAAGGAATTACATAAAGGGGATTAACAGAATTATTAACCAAATGTGCCCATAGGCTTTTTATACTGGTACAAAGACATCAGACGCAATCAAAATAACTGGTGTGAATTTAATAAGGAAGCAAAACCATGTTTTCAGATACAGTAAACAGAACTGATTGTGCATTTTTGAAAACTAGGATGTAAATTTTTTGATGCTTTGACTTCATGGGGACGCCAGGAAATAATTGTATTTTAAAAACACCCTAATGACACTGCAACATTCTTATATTACATTTCTTTTGCCAAGTCTAGCATGAAAAAAGATTGTTTACTATCTGTACAAACTCTTTTTTATTCTTTGTTCACTAAACCAACCATGAAAAGTTAAAGAAAGTTCTCCAGGCAAGACGTTATGCTCAGAGTTTGTTTGTTTGTGTTGAATTTACATGGCAATGTGGTCGGCATACAAGTCAGACTTTCACTGAAATACACACACATGACAATGAAAAACATGGATCCCATACCAAACTCAATACATCCACTTTGCTAGTACACTGCAACCTCAAAAGCCTTAAAAGTGACCTGAGCACTTTCGTACATTCACCCGTTTTATATATCCTATATCTGCTGGTCCTATGATATAAAGTGTACGTCAAAATTCTTTAACACAGTTAAGTCCTAAAAAAATTACACCAACCAGTTGTATTATAACCTTATGCTTGGCCAATGATTTTGTTTAATGACTTAAGTGGCACGTTTTGCTTGACCCTGGGGGATCAGAGTGGCATTGTGGCATATTCCGTCTTCAGCAAATGTGAAGGGTACATTCTGTGCTGGCTAAGAGGGGTGCTGTGTACTCTGCCCCTGAGCTCCCATGGGGTGCGGCGGTCACATGACCACAGTGCTACAGGAGCTATGACACCACCGAAGATGATTAAAGGTGCTCACAGCATGAACTGCTTTTACGTTTCACTGTTTCACCTAAACTATTAGCTGTTTAAATAAGTTCCACGAGCTAGCAGCTCTGCTGTTTTAATTATTCAAATAATATTTTTTTATGAATCACTGGAATGGTAGAGAGATGGTAATAATAACATAATGATAATAATAATGATAATTATGAACGCTTTTTCATACAGAACACAGATAGTCTGGCCTTTAACACATTCAGTCGGAGTGCAGTATGTGGATCTCGCCTGGGGGCACTGCAGTATCCCACCCTGCTGTAAGGCCGGAGAAACCCACTGTTTGGTATCTGCTCCGCCTCACAGAGATCTCCATGAAAACGAAGCAGGGGTGATACACTTTGGTTAAGATATGCAAGAAACATCTAGACAACAGATTCTGAACTTAAATAGACAACCTTCTGGCTCCCTGCTGGTCCCATTAGTGATTTCACAGCAACAGTGACAAATATTACGAAAGGGACCATTGTGTCAGGTGATGTGTGAGACAGAGTGTAATTCCAGAAGTGTAAACCCTGACCACATATCCACAGGACAAGCTGTCAAACGGCTCCTGGGCAATTTGTACTGCCATTTGTCTTGCATGCGACATCGTCGTGAGTTAAATCAAACTGCAATTCATCTGGCTGAGCATGACTAAGAGCCACTGGCCTGTCCTTGAGAAACCCTCAATGCACGTTACAGGAAGGAAGCAATGTGGGGAGCAGGGAGGTAACCGCAAACATACACACCAGCCTAGCAGCCTAAATCTGCACACAGAAGTTTGGGATATACCCTAATTAACCTCATTCTCCCAGGTACTGGTTTTGTAACTGGTTTCATATAGGCTTAATGAACTCAGATTTCTCAGTTTTAGGTAATTTGGAAATGTGAAAAACTTAGGTAAGGTAAACCCTGAAGTACTATAATTAATTCTGACTTGAAAATGTCGAGATGTTAAGCCTTGCCTACATCTACTCGTATATCAACAAGTGTTTAGTATATCATAACGACTTAAACAGCATTAATACTTACGCAAAAAAATGTAAACACAGTTTCCACGTGTAGATATATCAGCATCAAAAAAGTAATTATCCCCTCGACCTCCCCCCTGACAAAAACACACGCCTCCGCTATATCTCCATGCATATCTACGGTATTTCTGTTTTATTTCTGCTATTAAAACACAAGTAATCTATACAACACAGCTCATACTATACTGGTTCTTTTTAACCTGGAGACGTTTCGGAAAAGATGCCTTTAAAAGTATTCGATGAACAATTTCGAATGGCGAATAATACTTACAAGGTACGAAATGTGCTTCTCGAAGAATACCGAGTCTCCCATGACTGAGTAAATATCCATACAGCACTGACCAGTTGCGAAGACGCGAGTATTAAGAGGTCAGACAAATCCGGCGTAAAAATCGCAATGCATTGAGCCTTTAACCATGGTAACGCAAAAGGAGAGTACGCCAGAACTGAGAACGAAAATTGCCGAAAAGAGAAAATTTCATCTCAAAACGTTGCAAAAAAAGATCAGACTTGGTTTCAGAAAAGAGCGCCGGTTTATGCATAGCTGGTGCGTTGCAGCGGCAGATGTGCGTCGCTGGATCGGAGAGCGAGGCGGGGCGCCGCTCGGGGGGCTCTGCTCTGGCCGAGACAGGAAAGCGCTCCAGACTCAAACGGCCTGTTAGAATAGACTTTACAAGCCTCCTTATCAGTACATTTCTGAGAAGAGCAGCCTATTGGAATGATGGCCATTTACGCACGAAATTCCTCCACTTACTTTTGTTTATACCAATGCAGACACAAACCGATAGAGCTGATTCGGTGCGTTAAAATGCTCTTAAACTAAAAGTGCATTGCAGTTAAACTACTTTTCACTACCTGCTAAGTAAACAGTTCTAGCAGCAGGTTTTCTATAAGTCCATCACGTGACGGTGAGTCAGGGGGCTATGAGTGTTATATAGGGTATGATGACACTAATTTAGTTTATTAATCGAATACAGCTCCTACATCAGCACTCCTCCCAAAGCATACTGCCCTGTGTATGCGCCTGGAGGATCAATGTACACACCCAGTTGTAATCTTGGTGATTCTGTGCAGCTGAATAGCCCTACCCATTTAAAATATTCACCAAAAGCAAAGTATTTCCTTAAAAAGAAAATAAGGTGTAGCAGTCCTGAGTAGCACAGAGATAAACCGCATGAATTATGGCTAGAAATATATAAATCAGTTTCAGACGGATCCATGTCCATATTTAGTACAATAAATTATCCTGCTTTATACATGAGTAAAACGTATTAAATATTTAAATGCAAATAAAATTTAGTAGTTAGATAAATATTGTATTCAAGTAAACATGTATATCCCAGTGGAAAAGTCCATTCTTTAGAGGGCCTTATTCAAGTTGTTACTCCCCTCATTAAGGGAAAGACAGAGAAAGTGCCGCTTTAAATGCTTGCTGGTTGTGGCATATCAAATTCCACCAAACAAACCATAAAAGCGTGTTTAAAAATAAATCGAATTCAGGTGTGGAAGTACAGGAAAGGAGCCATTCAATATCAGTGTCCAAAAATTTCAAATGAAAACAACATGCTTTATTTGAACACACTTTATGTGAGTTGTTATCAAGCAATGCAAAAGTGAGTTAGCCAGCATTAAGAATTTGCAAAATCTGGCTGCAATGTACTGACTAATATGAGTGTGATCTAAGTTACTTACAATATTACCTTATAAGTTAGCTTGTAAAAACCAGTTGGATTCTTGTCAAGAGGGGACATCACATATTTTATACAGGATTATTTTCGATTGACGATACATCATTTTGTTGAATAATGCTTAATACCACTGTCGACTGTTTAGGAATTAGCAGCTAGAATGGATGCATTATACGATGGATCGTCTTGACTGCATTTTGCATTGTGCTTCCTGGTGACTGAGAAGGAGGAAAGTCACAAGAAATGTGTTACTCACGTTGGCTAAGAAGTCAGAACATTCCATATTAATTCAATATTGTACAACAACCATTTGAATTTGACTTGCAGCGTCCCTTCGAGCATGATCAGTGTTGCCATTAGTCAGACTGTGCTGACTGTGCTGTGTTTGATAATAGATTTACTTTCAAATAGCACAGCACCAAAGCTGATTCTGGCTGTTTTCAATTAGGACATGAAATGTACACAACAAACAGCACATTCCAGTGATGAATCATAATAAAAACACACAAATTCCAGCCCTCTATTGAAATTGCACAATATTGTTGCTGTTTTATGTAAAAGGTTGAGCCTGACCAAGATTTATGCTATATTTTATGTGTGGATGATTATTGAAGTTGTTAGTAAACAAGCTATATTTGAAATCTTCCAGTGTGACTCCCGGGATTATAACATTTCTGCATTTAGACTCAATATGAATGCTTTCCAGTTTTTATGTGATCCTAACCCAGCATAACATAAACATTAAAAACGTTTTGAATTATATTATTATTTTATAATCAACGCAAAAACTAACGTGGTATTGGATCCAATCCATTGATTTGTCATGTTTCTCAGGTTGTCTGTGCTCAAACTGTGTATCTAGATCCTGCTATAAAACATTTACAGTGTTCCTATAACTTGAATATTCTATTTTTAAATTGTAGGGAATTGCTGGTTTAATTTCCTCAAAAAATCAGATATGCTCTAGTGATACCTGTTCATATGAGACCCAAGCTGATCGACACCGCCCGGCCCGTTCCGTCCGTCCCTTCCTGTGTGTTCGTGTCCTGTGCCTTGGTGTAGGACGGACTTCCCGGCTAACGACCCCTGCTTCCGTCCCACAACCATGACTCTCATTTATCCCACTGTACCTCTGCCAGTTCCTCTGCCCGGCTATTTTGCTCGCATTCCTGGATCCGAGTTTCTCTATCAGCGGGAGCGCCACAGAATACTTCGCCTATTCATGGATCCAGCGAGCAACGCCAACCTAGAGGGTTGTCTTGCTGCCGTCGAGCAACTCCTAACCAGCCAAGCAGCTTGAGTCCCTCTACCGGCGTCTCCTCCTCGCCCATCGGTTTCCGCACCGATAGCCCTACCGGAGCGATATGACGGAAACCCAGAGACCTGCCGGGGCTTCCTGATGCAATTCGGGCTCTACGTGGAGGAACATCCGGAGATGTTCCGTACCCAGAGTTCTGAGGTCAGATTCGTCATCTCGCTCCTGACCGACCGTGCCCGAGAATGGGCAACCGCGCTCTGGGCCACTCAAAGTCCGCTGATCGACTCCGCCCGGGACTCCCACCAAGCCCTCATGGAAGTTTTTGATCACCAGGCTATGGGAAGATGACCCGGGGACCGGCTCCTGGATTGTCGACAGGGGAACCAGTCCGCAGCAGTTCACCCTCGAGTTCCGCACCATCG
>JAODKM010000034.1:24648559-24668792 GCA_026780845.1 Petrocephalus sullivani
GTCATGTCACTGTTATTCTCTCCCCTGTAACGACATTCAGTCATGTCACTGTTATTCTCTCCCCTGTAACTGCATTCAGCCATGTCACTGTTATTCTTTCCCTTGTAATAACATCCATTGTTGTTCCTGCGATTCTCTCACACCTGCAGTATCATTTCGTTCCAGTCCCTGGCTTTATCTCCCTTTCTCACCAGGCGTGGCATTTCCTGTGTGATACTCTCAGTGGTTTTCGCCGCCGATCTTGCTTAATCATTGGGGTCTCCGCTTCAGTCCACGCAACACGATAGCGTGGCTGTGCTGTATACCTCTATACCAACACAAACACAGCAGAAAAGCAGTCTGGCACTTCAGGTTGGCTAATTTATGTCAAGTGATTACTTTCAGCCTACGAAATAGCTCTTATTCTACATGTGTCAAAGTAGGTTAACATGTTAATAAAGACCGCAAAAATAAATACACAGGTGTAATTTCCTCAGAACTCAGTTTTAAGATTATCTAACAGTCCTTGACTGAAATTGTAAATCTATCCAGATACACCAGCAAATTCCAGTTTCTGAAAAGCAAGTATAGCAAAAATATTAAGTCACTCCAGAAATAACTAGCAACAATGAATACTAATTAGAAAGAATTATTAGGAATTAAATAACTAATTATAAATATCATGGTCATACTAAAAACCCTTACTAACATCAAATTGAATATAAACACTGATTTTATACAATATTATACAATAAATATAATAAATTATCATTAAAATTTTAATCTCATTAATATTAATAATAAGCAGCCAAGTGTCTGTTTCCAACAAAAACTCGAGCAAGCATGCTACCCTTATCTTGCTGGTTTTTCTCGAAGGCTGTCTTAGTTCTCTAGGACTTTGTGTACATTTTACATTGTTTATTTAAATGACGCGTAGTTCAAAATCAGCCATTTTCTAACATCCACACATCTGTGGCGTTTGTCAAACATGGCAATGAAAGTAATGCAATCCAGACGAAGGGCAGGCAATTACTGAAGTGGATTTAAAGGTCATCTCATTGGAAGAGGAATGAACCACCCAACCATGGCCGACAATGACTCAGTCACAGCCAATGGTGGAATTACATCACGTTTGCACATTTGCTCAATATTTAATTACTTTGTACAGATGCAGAAAAAAAACTAACAAGCCAAATAAAATAGCAAAATACAGGAATAAACAATTATCCAAAAAGAAAAAAACAGAAAGCAAACTGAAGTCACCCCCCAAGTCTAAAGTAAGTAACTATTATAAAGTCAACAAATATTACAAAATATATGACTGAGTCACTGGAATATGTTTTTCTAACACAGCCCCTTTTTAGACGCTGTAGGAGAATACAGATCACATCCACCAGGAATTCGCCCTGTCCCCCCTCTCTGGTGTGAGGGGGTGGAGAGCAGCTTAGCCCTCCGTGACACACAGGATCACACAGGCAGGCCCAGTCAGCGGTCTATGCAGAGTCAGTGTCTCTCTACTGCCAGTGGTCTGTGCAGAGTCAGCGTTTCCCTACAGCCGGCAGTCTGCACAGAATCAGCGTCTCCCTACATCAGGGGTGCCTAACTCCAGTCCCAGAGGGCCAGAACCCAACACAGTTTGCAGATTTCCCTGCTCAAACACAATGTAACCAGCTAATTACCATATTTAACATGTATGGTTGAGCAGGGAAATCTGTAAACTTTGTTGGATTCTGGCCGTACAGCCAGCAATCTGCGTAGAGTAACCTTTCCCTAAAGCCAGCAATCTGCGTAGAGTAACCTTTCCCTAAAGCCAGCAATCTGCGTAGAGTAACCTTTCCCTAAAGCCAGAAATCTGCGTAGAGTAAGCCTCTCCCTACAGCCAGCAATCTTTGCAGAGTCAGTGCCTCCCTATAGCCAGTAATCTGTGCCAAGTCCGCGTCTCCCTACAGCCAGGGGTCTGTGCAGAGTCAATGTCTCCCTACAGCCAGTGGTCTGCACAGAGTCATCGCCTTTGTACAGCCAGTGGTCTGCAAAGACTCAGTGTCTTGCTATAGCCAGCAGTTTGTGCAGAGTCAGCACCTCGCTACAGCCGGCAGTCTGTGCAGAGTCACTATCTCCCTATAGATAACAGTCTGTGCAGAGTCACTGTCTCCCTACAGTCATCAGTCTGTGCAGAGTCAGTGTCTCCCTATAGCCAATGATCTGCACAGAGTCAGTGTCTCTCTAGAGCCAACAGTATGTACAGAGTCAGTGTCTCGCTACAGTCAACAGTCTGTGCAGAGTCAGCATCTTGCTACAGCCCCTGTCACTCAGGCGTCCTTGGAAGTCACCCTAACACCCTTAACAGTGTAGTCCAATGAAAAAAGCACCAAAATTTTATCAGAAGAGATGTTAAAAATTTACAAGCTGGTCAGGTTTTCTCATGTTCTTATTATGTGAAAATTGTTTGTGTTTTATGCTAAACTAGAGAATTCACATTTAATGGACTTTCATCTTTGCCACAAAAGCCAGAAAAAACACGTGTCACCCTTTGTTGCTTAAACTCCTGATTTATGCTACCAAAGACTGAACGTTAAAAAGAGCGGAGGAAATCAACTTGCTATAAAAGCTCCTACTCTGGGCTCTATTTCTGTACAAAGAGGTTCCTGTTAAAAATAAGTAAGTGAAAAACAATCTGTACAGGAAAGGTTTAACAATGGCCTGACCAAATTGCAGAGATTTGACCTGCAGAGAGCCCTTGCCTGTTTTTGAAACCCCAGGCTAAATCGCCCAGGCTGATTTTTCGTGTTCAGAATCTCACAGACTGATGGTAGAGCAGGACAGGATAACCCAGCCTGGGTAACTGTGTTCAGCAGTGACACCTATGGGTTCTTCTGTCTAAAAGAGGAACATTTGATCTGAGTTGCAAACCATTTAACTTAAGAAATACAACAGCAGGTAGACATATGACAAAGAGCTCATCCATACTGTCAATCACAGAAAAAATCTCTGATGATGTCATACAAATCAGCTTTGGGACAAATCTAGAATTCCTTAGCAATGCTGCAAGGTACCTTAATCACAGTGTAATTTTACAGGAAATGCATAATATACCAGCCTATGACATGCTGGTTTGTGGCACCTGGCAGCTAAACTAAAGTGTACAGTTAACGTGTTACTCAAATCTGCTTAAGTTAATGAAGATCGTTTTAAAGGCCTGCTTAAAGAATAATGTATAACATAAAGCTGGCTGGTACCTTCTTTATTTGGCAATGTGGGACGATATGAATAAGATGCATCACTAATAAAGGAGAGTGAATAATGTCCTTGTTATAAAGGATATATAGAATGCATAACAGTCTGCATGTATTATAAAAAACAAAAACATATGTTATGAAAGGTATGAAGGAGTGATTTTGTCCTTTGTTTTCTCTCAACATTGTATTTGTGAACTATTTCCAGATGTGGTGATGGGTGTCGAAATTATTCAAAACAGAAAAAGTATTGTTATTGGGTCTGTTATCCACTGCATCCCAATATTGCAATGGAACCAGGCACTGGTATCATATTCCTCTTATGTTTAAACGTTGACACTTTTATGATGGGACCTTAGGGCCATCTGTTACACGTTATGGTCTAACAGTTTAACCTCCAAACCTGTTCTAATTGTGCCTATTCTGGGGGGAACTTGTACAGCTGAACCTGAATGTAGGCATGGGTATCTCACAGCAAAGGCTTTAGGGCCAAATCTTGTGAAAACCTGGATGAGACCTGGACAGCTCAAAACAGGTGTGTCTTAGGTACTTCCAAGAGCAACACACACCCAGAAACTTTTTCCTCCTTTCTTGAGTATAAAAATCGGTAATTTCTGAGATATTCTTCGATATTCTATACTTCAGTGTTATAGCCATGTAGCATTTACCTTCTACAGTGCACTGTATTTTCCTGTAGTCATTTGCAAGGATTAATTATACAGACATAAATGGAAAAGCTGTCCATTATCAACTCAGCCATTTTACCCCAAATTATGAACTGGAATGAAAAGCAACATATGTAACAATTCTGGATTCTGGTCTGGGTTTTCTTTTGCAAATAAAGACTTTATGTGATAGACTAGTCATTGGTTCAGGTTAGACTGGCGAGCACTCATGTCTCACTGCATCTGCTTTCATACAGCGCTCATACTGTACAAGGCTGCAGCGACGCCTTGAGGCTAATGCCAGGATGCACAGTGCATGAGGCCCCCTAGACTGCAGAATGTAGTGGGGAAAACAGGCAAACTCAACACCCACAGGTCCAGGAAGATGAGGATTAACACTCAGACATTGTGCCATCTGACCTCATAACAATATGGCCTCGGATAGCAGCATCCAAAGGCATGAAGTCTTAGAACGAGGCCCTTAACCCCCAGATCCAAGGCCGCTGCACGCTGGCAAGCTCGTGCTCACCTGTGCATGAGTCTCCATGTCTCATGGAGAGCAGGATAGGATAGGTAAAAACAATGTACCTAAGGGGATGAATAAAGGAACCCTGTTCAGTTATTTAAAAATTATGTTTTTTTTTTATTTTATTTTGAAAGGATATGTGCTCCTGATAATCTACAACTCTGACATTGAAGACCTTAACCTCTTGAGTGAGGAGCAGCTTATATTAGTTCGAATTCAGTCTTCCAGAAGGTAGAGACCAAAGCAATCTTAGCTCTCAGTCATCATAGCTACTATTAAGTCCTTAACTGAAGGATTGTTCAGCAGTTATACTATCATACTGATGACTAAAGTGCTGCTGGTTCAAATTCCAAGACTAAGATTCTTAATCTGACATGCAAAACAGTATATGTTCGTACTGTATGGTAGTCATGCCAAGAGTGCAACAAAGCAGACATGAAACACAATCGCTTTTAAACTGAATCCATAAAATATGCACTTATTACAGCAAAAGAGCAAAAATGAAAATCCACAACAGGTTAACTCTGCTCAGGAGGCTGAGCCCCATAAAGATACTACTTTGGGCTAATGAGCAATAAGTCATTTAGCCTGTGCTAATATTTGTTTATTTTCTTATTCCAGCAGACAGAAAATGCACAGCTATGCACAGGAGCAACGGGAACAACAGGCACTATCCAGGGATGTGAGGGATACAGCCTAATGAATCTCATGCCACATAGAGTAATAAGAACCATGTGATCTGCAAACAATTAGCAGAGCTACAGTCTCAGTTAAAACTCTGCGGGAGACTAGACTAACCCTGTTGCTTGTAGTATTTCATGCTGGGCAGGACACATTTCATTTTATTCAAGTTTCATTTAAATTCTCAGTTATTTACTGTTGTATTTATTTCTGACAATGAGCAACATTCCTAGTGTTTGTTTATGTCAGACTTTCTGTCTGGCGTTACTCTGCACCCTTTTATTACCGGACATGCTTTTCTGTCTCTGTATTCCTTCCTTTTGCTTGCTTACCCCAATATTCTGTGCCTTGTTTGTTCACTCTTCACTATTGTTGTGAAACGTACCCAAACCCAATAGCTCATTTATTTAGCACATGTACCTAACCTTGCACACATCTCTTCTTTTCTTTTTAATTGCCAGCTGTTTTTCTTATTTTGCTTCATGTTTGCCTCTCCTTACCAAGGTTCTGCAGTGCCCTCCTTGGTTGTTTATGCAGAGCAGTAAAATAAGCAGAGAAACAAAAGTAGAGAATATTTGTATTTCATATATACACTCAGTAGCCACATTATTAGGTACACCTGCTCGATAATGTAAACAGCCCACTCCTCTGAACAACGAATAGTGTGGCTGTAACTGAATACATGCAGAACGCTCACTAGATCAGTAGGTTCACTTTATAAGATGCCTGATCTTAGGACGAAGGAAACGGGGGCCGGTGTAGTGGCAAAAGAAAAGGGGTTTTATTGAGATCACTGGACACAAACAACTGAAAATAAACAAGATTGCGAGGGATCAATATTGGAGAAGTGGAACAGGCAACACTGGAGAATGGTGTCAATGACTGGACTGGGGAACATGGGATTGGGAAGCACGTATATATGGGACTAAAAAAGGAGCTAACGAGGCAGCTGGGAGTGATTAACGTGAGGGTTAGGAACAAGCGTTAAGACAAGCAAGTAACAGGAATGGTTTGTTAGGGCCATGCCGGGGAAAAGGAAAAGGTGGACGTGGCGGGCAGGTTGCAAAACCCTTAAAGCTCCAGGAATGACAGTGCTGGATGTGGCAGCGACAGCCCCTCAGAAACAGGTACCCTGCTCGGATTTGCTCATTCCACAATGTCTAGAGTTCATGCGAATGAAGTGATAGATAAGAAATATCGAGTACTGTAGGGAAAAAAAAACATCTTGTTAATGGGAGAGAACAAAAGCGACTGGCCAGACTCGTTAAAGCTAACAGGAGCTGTTAAGCGAACTGGCTCTAGGTACGTGGAATGTAACCGCTCTGATGGTAAGGGAGCCTGATCTGGTGCGGGAGGTAGAGAGGTACTAATTAGATATACAGTCTATATACAGATATACAGTATACTGTAGTTGGGTTCAGCTCAACAGCCGGCTTCGAATCTAGAACCAAACTCCAGGAGAGGGGCTGGACTCTTTTCCACTCTGGAGTTGCCCATAGTAAGAGGTGCCAGACAGGGGTAGGTCTACTTTTACCCTCCGGTTTGACGTCAGTACACAGGAGTTCAGCCCGTTGAACAAGAGGGTCGCCTCGCCTTGACTTTGAGTTGTGGGATGGGTTCTGACTTGTCTGTGCTTATGCAACAAACACAGTTCAGACTATTTGTCTTTCTTGGAGACCTTGGTTAGGGTGCTGGGAGGTGGTCCCTCTGGGGCCTCCATTGTTCTCATTGCTCACATGGGAACAGTGACACCTAGAGGGATGAGACTGGGAGAACTCGCTTGCCTAATTTGAAACCAAGCAGTCCACTCCTCAGACTCCCAGGGATGGTCCCTGTATAACTGAAGAATGAGTTTGGTTTGCATTGCCAGCAATGTCAGACTCATTCCCACTGGGTGTTGGCCACCACCAGGGATGCCCTTTGTCCCTGATTCTGTTCATAACCTTCATGGACAGAATTTCTAGGCATAGCCGTGAGGTGGAGGGGGTCCAGTTTTGCAAATGATGTGGTCCTTTTGACTTCATTGGGCTGTGATCTGTGATGTGTGCTGTTTGAACTGATTTGTGCAACTGAAATTTTCATTTGTGCAGCTTCAGTTCCACCATGAAGCTGGCTCTCCATTTGCATCTGATTTGAACAAAAGTTTTCTCAGTTGTTTGTGGTGCATTTGTACTGGTTTGCAACTTCTTTACTTGCGTTTTAGTTCCAGAAAAACTTGAGGTGCTTTCACACCCTTCTCACCTTTTTCCAAGAACTAGGAATTTTTGTCACATTCACACTACATGAACTCAACCCAACTGTAGTTCTTCGGAGGCAGTTCCAGAACCTTTTTTAGCACCTACTCCAAACTTTCGTTAAAATACGAGCTACTGGGGAGGAATTTAGAGCAACAACTTGTTGATTGGCTGACAAGCATCCCCGTTAATTTGGGAGTAAAGCAGAGATGTGGAGAAAAGAGATAAAATTAGCAGAACTAAAATTAAGCAGATTAGAACTATTAGAATTATTTTAATTGTGTTGCTAAGGAACAAACCCTCCTAACAGACAAACCATCATCATGATCAACAATTTGTTAATTCAGAGGTCAAAGTACTTCCAAGCAGCAAGTCAGAAGAACAGTAACGATGAATAATGGAATAAAGGAACTTTAATGTACACAGGGGATTATTCTTGACAGCCTACAAAAGCCGGATCAGGCAGGGTGCTGTTGCACTAGCCCACGGGAAAGCTGTATTGTCACAGGATGTCAGGCTTGCGATTCTGTGAGCCCATAGCCACTGCCCACAACAGCATGGGGAGAAAATGCAAACTCAGCACACATAGAGCCAGTGCAAGGAATTGAGCCGCCTCATTTTATACACACACACAAACACAGGCACATTGATATGCGTATAATGTGTAGCTCATTTCCATTGCAGTGTCCAAATGTCACTTTTATAGGTGAATATGTTTTCATGTTAAGGGGCTGATTGGTACTGTAGTCGCTCATACGGACGCCATATTTTCTTAGAGTGACAGATCCATTCTCAGTCAAATACGCAGCATGTGTTAATTTGCCATGTGATCCAAAGCAAACTTAAACAGAAAACAGTACTCTGTTTAGCTAGCATCCATCCCTGACACTGAATGGGTGGCTGTGAAGCCCCTTCTGCCCGGTGAGGGCCACAGGCTATCAGCTGAATGCCGGAGTAGGGTCTCCCTTGAAAATGCAAGTGCTGGAAGGCTGGCTCCTCTGCTGACATGCATTCTCTGGTTTAACAGGAAGCTGCTGATTTGTTTCCTTGGCTTCGATTCCAGGAACATTGTCAGAGTCTCGGAAGTTCACACACTGGAAACTATGTTCAGCAACCAAAAAATGGCTGCCCCAGTAATGTAGATAACAAAAGCCTGCACATTTGGTCACTTACAAAGCAGGGTGATACCACAAATGATAGCAAAAAAGAGATGCTTCACCATGAAGACTTCATATGGGAAAAAATAAATCTTCATGAATTTCAGAGAATGCTGTGTTCTAAGTTGGTAAAGAATTGAATACCGGGAAGGAGGATGCCTTGAGAAGCTTGAATTATCCACGAGGAGCATTGTTACCTCATCCTTTCATGGTTTAGGGTTTGGGGGGTCTTAGGCTTGCATGTTATCCCTGATTTCTTCTAGGCACTGTGTTTTAAAGCACGTGGTTATAATCGACTGGCATCACTAAAATATCTACAGTATTGTGAGAAAGAAGGTATAAAGAGACACATTGAAGAGTTTTGCTCACCTCGATGCAGGGTGAAGAGCGAGAGCGAGTCCACGTTCCTCTGATTTCAGGTCTCAGCTCAAGGTGGACATTCCTGTGTAAGAGCAAGTGCTTGTTCCTCTGATTTCAGGCCTCTGCGCAGGGTGAGCATTCCTGTGTAAGAGCGATCGCTCGTTTCTCTGATTTCAGGCCTTGGCGCAGAGTGGACATTCCTGTGTAAGAGCGAGCGCTCGTTCCTCTGATTTCAGGCCTCGGAGCAGGGTGGACATTCCTGTGTAAGAGTGAGCGTTCGTTGCTTTGATTTCAGGCCTCGGCACAGGGTAGAGAATCCTCTGTAAGAGCGAGTGCTCGTTTCTCCGATTTCAGGCCTCTGCGCAGGGTGGGAATTCCTATGTAAGAGCGAGTGCTTGTTTCTCTGATTTCAGGCCTCTGCGCAGGGTGGGCATTCCTGTGTAAGAGCGAGTGCTTGTTCCTCTGATTTCAGGCCTCAGAGCAGGGTGAACATTCCTGTGTAAGAGTGAGCGTTCGTTGTTTTGATTTCAGGCCTCAGCACAGGGTAGAGAGTCCTCTGTAAGACCGAGTGCTCGTTTCTCTGATTTCAGGCCTCGGCGCAGGGTGGAGATTCCTTTGTAAGTGCTAGTGCTCGTTCCTCTGATTTTAGGCCTCGGTGCAGGGTGGAGATTCCTTTGTAAGTGCTAGTGCTCGTTCCTCTGATTTCAGGCCTCGGTGCAGGGTGGAGAGTCAGGCCTCGTTGCAGAGTGGAGAGTCCTCTGTAAGGACGAGTACACGTTCCTCTGATTTCAGGCCTCGGTGCAGGGTGGAGAGTCAGGCCTTGTTGCAGAGTGGAGAGTCCTCTGTAAGGACGAGTACACGTTCCTCTGATTTCAGGCGTTAGCGCAAGGTGGACATTCCTCTGTAAGAGCAAGTGCTTGTTCCTCTTATTTCAGGCCTCGGGGCAGGGTGGAGATTCCTCTGTAAGAGCGAAAGCTTGTTCCTCTTATTTCAGGCCTCGGGGCAGGGTGGAGATTCCTCTGTAAGAGCGAAAGCTTGTTCCTCTGATTTCAGGCCTCGGTGCAGGGTGGAGATTCCTCTGTAAGAGCGAAAGCTTGTTCCTCTTATTTCAGGCCTCGGTGCAGGGTGGAGATTCCTCTGTAAGAGCAAGCGCTCATTCCTTTGTAAGAGCAAGCGCTCATTGCTTTGTGATACAGAACCCTGGACAGAACCTCTTGTCAAGATATCAGTATTTAAAGCTCTTGTCAGATTCACTCCCTCTCCGGCACCTTTGGGCCAGCAGGTGTCGCTGGTCATCACATTCCGTGTTCCCCTTGTTTCCAGTTAGCTGACATACGGCTTAATGGCATGAGTCAGTGGCTGTTGTAGGACTGAGGCTGGCCTTTATGTTTAGAATTTTGGCTATTTATGTTTCTTTATTTTTTTGATGTAGGTATTTGTGTGTATGTAGCTACTTTTTTCCTGTCTTTGCTGCTGCTCTGCTATGGTTGTTCCCCTTTTGTTCCATTCTTGGTCCTGTGTTGACCACTCATGGTCCATTTGTTTCTTCTGTTCTTTTCTGAGTTTAATAATGAAAAAGGGTGCAGGACAGAGGCCAATCCTGAAAGCTATCTTGACTCACCCCAGTGGCTGTAGACTTACACCTACAAAGATTAGAGATTCAAATATGCAGCATATGTGCTATTCCCCAGTGTTTGTGCGGAGATTCTGTGTACTCAGGTGAATTGCCCATAGTGTGTGACTGTGTGCACTGCGATGAAGCGGCATCCTGTCTCAGGTGCCCCCTACAGTTCCTGGACGAGACTGCAGTTTCAGAATCAGAATCAGAATTTACTTTATTAATCCCCGTGGGGAAATTCTCTTTCATTACAAAAACTCCTGATGAAAATAAATGATTTAGTAAAAGTTATCTATAGATGAAAGAGCACTAGAGTAAAATAAAATTAAATAAGAATAAAAATAATAATAAGATAAAATAATATAACCAATGAAAATAAAATGATAGCGGCAAAGAACAAAGACATTGTACCAAAGATAAACATAATTTACTAGTCCCTGGTTTATTAACAGCAATGGCCCTGTACAAATGAGCTGCCATGGAAGATGGATGGTCTCATGACTGTACAAGTTAAACAGGTTCAAAACATATTCCTGAACAGAGGTAAATAATATTTACATTATAAATACAAGTATAGTGGTTACATGTTTGTTCCTCCCTGGTGTTCCTTAGAACGCACACAATATTTCCCACTGACTTATTCTGCTGCTTTCTTTGTGGGTACCATCCTGACAACTTAACTCAAATTTCCCTCCAACCATGAACATCTAGTGAACACCGACCCAGACAGAACCCTTCAGACTTTGTCAGGACTGTGACAAGGATCAGACTGTGAATAAGTGACTTTAGAGAATTTTTGAGACAAATAAGATATGTGGCTCCCTCTGCTGGCTACATTAAATAATTACATATAGACCAACACTACCTACCACTTACTAGTTCATCACAGTAACCATTTACAGCTTTAAAGAAATGGTAACTTCCATTACCATTGGTAAGGATGTGACATGTAACAACACACTACATCTAAAATAAGCACCCTAACTGGAGGTGACTAGCCATTCTTTCCCGTTGGGTGATTATCGCCTAGGCAGATAAGGAGTGCTGGCTTAACACTAAACAGCAGAAGAAACACGGGAAGGGGGTGAGGCGAAGAGAATAAGGAGGAGAGGCGGAGGGGAAAATCCCGAGAGCTACGAACGGAGGCGAGGAGCAGGGCTGCTTGGGGGAGAGCAGAAGATAAGCATCACGCAGGTGGCGTGGGAAATTTCAGGCTTGGCAGCCACTCTGTTTGTGCTGCTCCTCAATGCAGCAGCAAATGCACAACGATCATATGGGAGATTTCATCATGGAAGGAACCTTGCCACCTCCACCTATTTTAATCTCCCATCTAACCTATTTATATTACATACGTAACACACAACGCACTGTAACTATGGCTGCTGGTGTACATGCCATTTTTACCTACTATGCATGTCCATTAGTGTGTCAGTGCATCTTCTGACCACCCATGCTCTCTGCCTTCCTACCCACATGTCCGGATGGTGCCCGGGGTGGGCACTATCGGAGCTGGAGTCGTGGTTTAGGCCATCAGTACAGGCTTCAATCTGCCACTCTGCACAGGCATAGAGAAGTGACTCATCGATGGCCTTTGGCTTTGCCCTGGACCATGTTTTTCACCTTGGTTTTAGCAAGCAAGTCCACTCTTTCTGTTTCAGTGACGTCAGCATGCCCAGGGGGTTGGGCAGCCAGTTGACCCTGGAGCCCCAGAGATTGTTATCTCCCTAATTGGGAGTTTTGGTTTCCTCTTCTCCATTGTCATCTGGCTCTTTTTGTCTTATTCTATCTTAATGCTGTTGTAATGAATCACAACTCACAGGAGTAAAAGTGTCTTGGGCCGATTCTGTTGTGGAAGATGCTAAATAAAAATACATTGAATTGAACCCTACAATGCGGTAAACCAACCTGGAAGTGTCTTAAAAACAACATTAACACAGCCACAAGATGTCAGCACTGATACATCGATATGGACCATAGATGCAATGCGGCACCATTTTTGCCTAACAGAAGAGTTTATATGTTCTTGCAAACAGTTTGGTTTCGGTATAATCAGACACGACAGCAGAAATCCAGGGATTAAAATTCCCGTAAACAGTTTTTAGTCATATATTGCAGGTAAACTATTTCACAGTTTTTTTCACAACCACATTTTACAGTGAGGTCCATCCATTCAAATAATAACACGCTTTGTAACCATCGAGTTGGCAGAACTTCAGTCAGAAGTATAAAAAGGATTCATAATGTTATACATAGCTATTAGCTTAAAGAATAGCTGACAGATACATTTGGAGATATTAGCCTGAATATATGCAGTTCCTATCATGCATACATCTTCCATATCAGTAATGCAGTACAGGGTCACAACTTTCAACAATAAAATAAAAAAATAATAATATGCACCTGGCTCAACTGTCGAAATGTTTTCTCCAAAGCACATAGAGATGACTCACAAACAACATTCAAATGAAAATGAAGTTTATTCTCCCTGCAAGCCAGAGTTTACACTCAGGAGAAGTATCCCAGCAGTGGTAATATAAATAAGGCATGACATGTATTTGTTTTCATAAGTAATAAAAGGACAAGGCAAATGGAGCTTGTGTTTCAATACCACAGGTTTTACAAGATCCCAAGGTGCCAAGTGCAGAACAACAGCAGCTCATATTAAATGGAAACTAAGGAATCTACCCCCCCCCCCCACCAAAAAAACAACAACATTTGGACTCAGTGTGGAGGTAATACCAAAATGGGAATTTCCATCAGTCTAAAAAAAAAAGAAAATATCCCTCTATGAGTGAGTTACACTTTACCACTTTACTGATCAAAAAAGGGTCAAGTCACATGAGAGAGTAAATACAGAAAAATATGTTCACAAATGCCATGGATGCTCACATCACACTGCTATGCTATCCTTTGGTACTACAACAAAACAATATTCTAATTCGTTGAGATCACAAGTCAGTCAGTTTCCACATAAACCCAACAGTGTTTCTTAACTCAGTGGTCACGGACCCCCAGAAAGTCCACATTTCCCCCCCCGAGCTCCTACCTGAGCCAAACAAACACCAACATCAAGTGACGGGTACAGGTGCATTGCCTTTTTGGGGGTGCAAAAATGCTTGTAATGTACATTAGCTGGGTCCCTTGAATTCCAGTGTTTGTGTAG
The DNA here is from genome assembly GCA_026780845.1 of Petrocephalus sullivani. Lineage (NCBI taxonomy): Eukaryota > Metazoa > Chordata > Actinopteri > Osteoglossiformes > Mormyridae > Petrocephalus > Petrocephalus sullivani. The sequence continues at coordinate 24,662,176 of JAODKM010000034.1, forward strand.
ACATTAGACAGAATAATTAAATCTATTTTAGGATAAATAATATTGCCTAACAAAGTGAATCTCTTTGCAACAAAAATGAAATGTCTTACAGACTAGCAAGTCAAATGCAGCACTAACACTCATTTAGAACAGTTTCCCTTAGGATATAGTTATAACAAAGCACTCGAGAAAACCCCTCAACCAGACCCTGGTCAACCAGCCATAATGACAACAGTCAGTGAATAAAGTCATGTATGGCTGAGAATGGCTTCCAGCTAACAACGGCATGATGGTTAGTTATTGTGAATTCTTTCCCCACTGGACTGAGGGTTAGGGTTAGGGTTAGGGTTACCATGGAAACCAAACTGCACGCTTCTTGTAAACAGGTTGCCTTAATACATGCCGAATCCACAAACAGTGCAAACGGTCAGCGAGCGGGCGGAAGCTGCTGGGTTGTGGGAAGCAGCCCCCTGCAGCAGCACCAGCAAACATAAATGCCACGCAGTTCAATGACACAGCCCAAAAGGTCCTACTCATACTCAGCTGTGCTTTGCTACTGGAAGTGTGTGTCAGCCCCTGTAACAGTTAGGAGGATGGATGCATGGATGGATGGATGGATGTTAGCAATGCATTTATTTGTTTATTTCGAACTCCAAACACAACAGTCATATGCATCTGAAGCAAAGATATTATTTATTTACTATTACTGCAACCTTGTGTGTGTGTGTGTGTGTGTGTGTGGACATATTTATATTACGTTGTGGGGACATTGTGATAAAAACCAGTTATTTTCTACCTTTGGGGACATTTCTTTGGTCCCCAGAAGGATAACCTCTATTTTATAAAAATCTGTGTCTGAAATCAAATAACTAAAAATGCCAAAAGTCTCATATTTTGTTTGGTTACTTATGGTTAAGGTTACAGTAGGGCTGGGTAGGGGTTACGGGTGTCATGGTTGGGATCAGGTTATGCCCATAGGAATGAATGGAGTGTCCCCATAAAGATAGGAATACATGGTATGTGTGCGTGTGTGTGTGTGTGTGTGTGCGCCACATGACTGCGTGACACCACTGCAGCGTTTATAGTTTTATCAGAAAAGTATCTGATTTAGTCTACTTGTACCTTTTATCTCCAGCCTCTTGACAGCTGCAGGACGTTCTGGCGTAGTTCTGTACATTTTACGGCATTTTGCCAGATTTGGGAACCTTTTCCCTCTCTCTGTCTCCCCCTCCTTCTCTAAGGCACATTCAAGAATAATCTCTTACCGACATTTTCTGCTCAATTTACACGAAACTCTGATTTAAAATGAGCTTGGTACAACTATCTCAAACATCATCAGCAGAAGAGAATGTACATTTCAATGTTAGGGCTTTTTCAGCAGCAAGCTGGGGGCTGTTAAGGGATTTACTTTTGCCCCTCATTCTGTAACACTTGGCAGCAAAAGACTCACTAGAACCTCTGGACCCAAATATGGCAGAAGAAAACAAATTCTGTAAAATGTAATATCTCCCCAGGAGCAGAGAGTGCATTGCATCATGCAAGGCAAACTAAAGGGAAACATCCCAATTATACAAACATACTCTCGCTGCAAGAAGGACTTAATGCATTAACATTGAAACAGTGTCATAGCATCCCTCCATCCCTCCATCTTTCACCAACTGTTCCTCATCAGGCTCACATAGGGACCTGGAGCTGATCCCAGTCAGCACTGGGCACAAGGCTGGGCTATACCCTGGATGGATGCAATTCATAAACTCCTAAGGCTGATAAATGCACAAATATCTAAAAAAGAACATCGCCATTAATACTACAAGCACTGCTTCACATTTCATCATTCTGTGCATTAAAACAGCATAAATTTACCCAGGGGTGTGTTGCCAGATAATCTGTAGTTGCTGGGAATATGAATTCTGTTTGAAGAGAAGGAAACTGACACTTGAACATTTAATTATTTTTTAATTTTCCCCACTTGCAAACAATGTAATCTGTGATGTAAAGTCCTGCATACAGCTGGAATATTCTAAGCTTATATGATTTAGGAGGAAAATAAATGATGCCATTTGCACAAGCACAGGTACTTTGGGATAGTTCACATATTTCATCTTGCTCTCCACTGAGACATTCAGTACCAGTAACAAAAGTTCGGACCTTCCAAGCTGCCTACAAAGGAGAGTGATTGATGTTTTGATGTATTGTATCACATGAACTGGCAACCTAAACTCAGTATAAATGCTTTTAGTGGAGTTTGTCCAGAGTGAAGGAAAAGCGGCCAATGAGTGCTCAGCATATATGTGAGGCCTCCATCAGGACAGCTGGAAAAGCATCCCATGAGGCCACCTCATGGAACTGGCATAGAGAGGAGGTCAGTCGGGTCAGCAAGTCCCTGGAACAATAGGGGTAAGGGCTCAAGGGCCCAATGGTGGGATCCCTCAGCCCAACCATAGGAATTGAACCAGCAACCTTCTGAGTCCCATCCCGCAGTGCCCCCCCAACAAATCTTTTTTTTTTTTGTTCCATATTTTTGGTCATGACATAACCCATATGTAATTTTTTAGTTTTTATACTTTTAAAATACTGTTTTAGTTTTTCAATTGCATTCACAAATCTTTGTGGGGACCTGAAAACCAAGCAACATCAAAATAACAGGTTTTTATCACATTGTGGGGAAAATAATCCACACACTCACACACACACACACACACACACACACACACACACACACTCAGGCGACCTTCCAAATTACAAATCACAGGCATAGACTCCCTGGCCCATTATAGACCACCTGAGCTCCTCATGTTGTAGATGACGGATAATATTGATGATAAGAACTGGTAGAATTATCCTTTGAAACCTTGAGTATTTCATTCATTTTTCATAATGGAATATTAATCAGTTTGATGCTCACTGTCTACTCCTGTGATGCATATTGCAGCCAAAAAGGACAGATTTGAGAATCAACCCCCCACCTAACTCTAGTCTCTTCAAGCCATCAACTACTTCCTGTTTTCCACTCTCACCCTGTCAGATGTGATCCTTCAAGCTCTCTGGAAAGCATCGCAAACACCCCCCCAGATAGGCTTGGTGTGGACACATTACTCCCGCACACACTGTGAAACCCTCCCAGTGTTGCACTGAACTTATTTGCATTCCCAAGACCACAGATTCACATTCCCTTCCAGTCATGTTTACATTCATTAGGCTTATGGGTCCCTAAAGCAAATTTTCTTTTTCTAGCATTTTTCTAGAATTTTTCTAGCAAGTTCTTTTAAAAAGGTAAATTGAGATTCATAGTTTGAGTTTGACAAAGTTAGCCTTGCTGAATAATCTCTAGGTCTACCCACATTTTTGTACTTACTTCTTTAGTGTCCAAATCCAACAGTTCGGTTTCCAGTAAACACCATAGAGTAGGAATAATATAGCACAGGAACAGCATAGCACAGGAACAACATAGCACAGGAACAGCATAGCACAGAAACTGCATAGCATAGGAATAATGCAGAGCAGGATCAGCATAACGCAGGAACAACATAGCATAGGAAAAGCATAGCATAGGAATAATATAGGGCAGGATAATATAGCGCAGGAACAAGATATAAAAGAGGAACATAGCATAGGAATATTATAGCGCAGGATCAGCATAGTACAGGAACAACATAGCACACAATTCTTGGCTCCCTTTCTATTTATAGCAGCATCTTGCTATTTCTCAGCCTTTCGTGTCTTGCTGCCAGCACTGCCTGGTTTGTGGCTGCATTTCAGTGTCGAGAATCTGAGCTCCACAGTGTGAGAGCAAACATCTTCAACATGGAACTGCACTCTCCTTGTGATGAGTTGGTTTCTTGATTTATTAAACCTAATTGGAAAACAAGGTCTTGCTCTTCAAACAGATAAGTACAGTTTAAATAAAAACTAAAAGAACTGAAGTAAAAGGAAAAAAAAAGTGATTCTATCACTGGGATAAGCTGATTGAAGCTTTGGAAATCTTTTGTTCTGTAGTTCCAGATTTTGTCATTTGAAATCTAGAAATCTAGGCTCACGAGAAGAACTGGACTGCTGCATATCAAATCTATTGCATGCAGTATGTAATCTGGTCCACTATTTATTTTTATTTTTTAAAAATAGTAAAGTGTAAGCATGCCAAGTCATATTTACATTTAATTTATTCACCTGACACTTTTATCCAGTGTCACATACATTTTTGAGAAATCTGGTTCAGATACTCCTTGGAGCAAACGGGGTTAGGAAGAGCCCGACAGTGTAGTAAACAAAGTCACTCTGCGACCATGGGATTTAAACCAGCGGCCTTCTGATCCCAACCACTGCATCACAACCCACTGAATAACACGGCACCCCCCATTTATCTAATGTTCCCACCCATCCACCCATCTATCCATCTTTTGTAACTGCTTATCCTTCTATAACAGCTTATCCACAGGATGGTCCTGAGCATGGCACCTATCCCAGAAATAACAGGGTATGAGGCAGAAGACACCCTGGATGGGATGCCATCCATCATAGGGCACCCACTCACAGGCGTATACTCTGTAAACACCAATTCACCTAAGTTCATGAACTCCACACAATTACACACAAGGGCAACACTCATACAAAACAGAAAACACATTAAGATAAGGTCATGAAATGTTTCTGTAGACTTATCCTAACTGTCCATTTGTTCAGTGCATGACCTAACTAACCCGCACACCATCTCCAACCTTAATTTCATAATTATGAGCCCACCTAGCGAGAAGTTCACCACCCCACTGTGCTTCCTTCAGACCAGCCTGAACTGAAGACATTCTTTGCAGTAACCAGGGCCACAATGCCAGAATGGCTCTGAATGCCACATTGTGTCTGTGCCACCATGCTGACTCCTGATCGACGTTTTGCACCTGCTTCCATTTTTCTTTGGTCCGCACTCTGCCAATACTATGAAAATCCTATTTGGTTTTATTAAACTGGGTTGCCTAGCAAGAAAAAAAATATGATTGTGAGTGACTTACGGAGCGGCCATCCTTCCACTGTGCACATTCATATAGTACTACACATGCGTTGTGCTACACATCCACTGTACTGCACATCCATGTACTACCACACATCCAGTGTACCACACATCCACTGTACTACACAACATATAATACTACACATTCACGTAGTACTACACATGCGTTGTGCCACACATCCACTATACTATACATCCTCTATGCTACACATCAGAGTACACAGTATCTGCTGTACTACACATCCATGTAGTGCTACACATCCTTTGCAAAATGATGTGATTAAGAAAAAGAACTATGTAGGCTACCTTGTCCATGATAAAAATAGCATTTTGGAAAAAATGTCAGCCGGAATTTGCCATGGTGTCGGCCCCTGCATTTGACATTTTGGGTTTAACCCTGTATGGAGTCACGCAGGAAGCTTTCACATCCCACTCTATAGCTAGTCCCATGTCCCTGTCTCCAATGCAAATAAATGTACCTCACTGCGTTGATGCTCACTCACTGCGTTGATGCTCACAGTTTTGCTGCTATAATGACCTACTGTTTGTCAAAAAATACTGTTTATATAATCATTATTATGATTATTGTTTCTTAATTAAGGTACTTGCTCAGTTTCAGTTTTGTTGCTGTTTAATCAAGTTTATGCTACAGAAAACTGAACGCATTGAACCATATCACACTTATTTTGAAAGTATCTTAAAGACACTGCTTGTACAGACCTTTTGTCATTTAAAACCTTAGCCATTATGAGTTTTTTTTTCTTTCAATGACACATTTTACAAGCATACATGTCAGTCATTTAAGACAAAGTGGCCAGCTTCTGCGTTAGAAGCTGTCATTTCACTGAACCCCAAGCTTTTAACTCTGAAGGAGTACAGCAGTGTCGTCTGAGCCAGATGTGGAAACGGCACTCCGGTATTCCAAACATCCCCCAGCGAGGCAGCTTTGGCGGCTGGCTGCCCCCTGCTCTCTTCACTTGTTAGGTATACATTTAGACTTGCAAAGTCCTGCACAGCGTATGTACCCAGAGGAGAAGTCAGCTAAAATAAATACCACTGTATTAGTCTGCAATCACAACACATCTCTTGTCTTCTGCAGACAAAAGCACAGCAAAGACTACTGCACAGCAAACTAATACCATAGCTTGTTTAAATCAATAATTTCAGCTGTAATCCTATTGGAAAAAAAGGAAACAAGATTCACAGAATCAGTGAAACGCAACAGCATCACCACAAAAGTATCCAGTTAGTTCACAGCTCTGGCACAAACAGTGACTTGTTTTGTGTTGAAAAGGATATTAAACGTCCTACATGTAAATGATCTGGTGACCAAGCTGTGGATGTTAGACTCATAAACTACCAGTGAATCTGAAATAAACTTATCCTAAAATAGTAATTAAAAAGTTTGACAGCAGAATGCATTTTAATAGCCACCTTCATTGCTGGCCCCCATTCCCTTATTTGGGTACGTACTAATTCCAGCTAAGGCCGCTCAGTTTTCTGCTCGTAATCTGCAGATTGATTAACTCCTGGAGTCTTGACCTAGAAAGGGGGGGGGGGGGGGGGGGGGGGGTGGAAAAAAAGGCGCCTATTTTAAAAAACACCCCCAAAAATTTCTATTTGTGGGTTTTGGGGG
>JAODKM010000034.1:24668892-24680055 GCA_026780845.1 Petrocephalus sullivani
TTTGAATTGTGGTTCAACAGAATCATTTTAAAAAACAAACTAATGAAACTGGCCTGGACAAAAATGATGGTACCCTTTTGAGGCAATCACTGCAATCAAGCGATTTCTGAAAATCTCAATGAGACTTCTGCACCCATCGACAGTATTTTGACTCCTCACAAGCAAACTGCTGCAGCTGTCTCAAGTTTGAAATGTGCCTTCTCCAGGCTGCATGTTTCAGCTCCTTCCGCAGATGTTGAATAGGATTTAGACCAGGACTCATACAACAGAAGGGTACCGACAATTTTGTCCACATCTGTATAATCTATAACTCCTGAAATGTTGCAGTAGCATTTGGACCCACAACAATACACAGCAAAAGAAATGTTTGTATTAATATGTTTGATGTTTCATTTCTACAGGAGAAAACACTAATCCTAACTAATCCAAATCCCAACTATAGGATCCCAAGCTTAACTTAACTGGAGTACCCAGAAGCCTGAGGAATCAGTGCTAACCACCACCCCCAAATGCTGTCTGCTGTTGATGAAAACCTGCACTCTGTAGATGACTTTGTTGATGACTACTGGCCCTGATGAGCTAAAAAAATATCAAATGACTAATTGTACGTAATAAAATAGAGATCTAATTTTTTAATTTATTTTTTTTTCTAATTTTTTTCTTTGGAAAGTAATGCAGGGTGGCAAACTCTCACAAATCTGACAAGAGACTTCAAGACTCTCACACTCACAAAATCTTATGGCAAAGCTATATCATTCCATTATAAACCTAAAATTAGCTACATAAAAAGTGTTGGGGCAGTTTGCAAACCCTACAGACAATTTATAAGATTATAAAATGGTTACATACATGTAAAATGCGTGTGCAGACTAAATTCATTAATAAATAATAAATTTCATGCCAGCCAGCTGCCAAAGTTAGGGTTAGGGTTAATGTGTTAATGTGAGAATGTCTGATTTTTGTCATGTGTCATCTTTTCAATTTAACAAATGTCACTTCCTGACCAGAGATAAACAGAAAATGATGTTTCATCGAGTCACCAAGAACCACTTGACTCTTAATTTTCAATCAAAGTATTCCCTTGTTTCTGTAAGCTAGTTTGTACCTTTCGCTCTCCAGAATTCTGAGTGCTGCTGAATATGATACAAAGCTCAATGTGAACACCATGCTAATTAGCACACTTGACTTTATATATGTATATGTTTATTACCAAAGTTCTAAGAAATATTTGGGAGGGGTGTTTTCACAGAAACCTGAAAATTAAACTAAACCAGACCAAACCAGTTTGGTCCAAAGTTACACGAATCCCGTCAGTGTGGCATCGACCATCTACAGGTTTTTGGTACGATTTGCAGCAGCTCAGGACAGCCCTTCCTCATGCCATTCCTAACTGTATCTCAACACAGAGGTTCTGACTCTGCATCAGGTCACATCCTCCTGCTTCTCCAAACAGCAGCTGAAACAGCCCAGCTGTCTCTCTCAGGAAGCCTTTTCTTCCGTGGTGAGGAACAGATTCATGCCGCTTTCCATTATTCCTCATCTTTCAGTTCATTCATTCCAGATAATACTGTGGGAGGAGCCGCCTTCACCAGAAGTAACTCAATCTGAATAAAACTGGAAACCCAGCACTGCAGTCCTCAACAGAGCAGAGTTCTCCAGCTCTACTCCATACCTTCTGTGTATGTATGTCTGTAGTCTGGGACCATCAGCCAGCAGCCACGCAATCTGTGACAACTGACACATAGTCAAACAAAGCTAGATGCAAGAATCCTTTTCCTGAGCCCTTTAATCCCAACATATAGCATCTCATCTCAGCTCTACTCCATCATCTTTCATAACTTACCAGCATTAGGGCTGCACTTCTTTGTTGAGCTGTTAAGTCTGGGCAATGGTTCAAACAACAGTATATACCAAAAAAAAAAAATCAGTCACACTGACAGAGATCACAACAAAAAAATGACCACAAAATTTAAAATGATGGCAGAAGAGAGCCAATGGTGGTGTACATCCAGTATGCATCAGAAAACATGCCAGACTGGTCATCATTTCAAGGGAGAAACTGCATGACGGCAATATCTCCAGGGCATGCAACACAGAACTACCATGACTCGAAGCATTCTCAAATGTACTCTACAGTCCACATCACTCTGGCCGAGGAACTAGTCCATGAAGGTGCATCATCTATCTAGTACAGTAACTTCATCGTCTGCAAGTAAAGAAATAAGCACCAAGCTCCAAAACAGGTACAATGTCACACACTCCACATGACTCCCAGTGTAAAAATAGAACTGATGGTGTTGAGAACCCAAGCAACTTGTGTCATTCGTCTATAGGTTGGCATTGAGTCATTGAGATGGCGGTGAATGTCCAAGAAGTGGGCGTGGCCAGTATCAACATCCGTGGTTCCATCAATATACATACCCACGTCTCCTATTTAATACCTGAAATTTATACGTGAAGCTAATTATTCGGTTACTGGCGAGCTCAGGTTATGGTCTCTACAGCCTGGTGTATGGCAATTTTTTAGTTTTTTGATTGCAGTCATAGATTTGTAAAAAATTGAGTTCCGCTTTGTGGGGACCAAAAAGATGTTCCCCACAATGTCAAAACAACAGATTTTTATCACACTGTGGGGACATTCGGTCTCCACACTGCAATATATACGTGCAGACACACACATATTCCTTCTTTCCTGGAATACTCATGGAGTACCTGCACAGACTATGTGTTTTGGCCACATGGCATGTGTTTGTCATGCTACATGGGAGAGCTGAGCTACAGTGGGGATTACCCCCCCCCCACCCCTCCGCCCAAAATAAAACACAGTTGTACTTACCTGCAGTCTCCTAGATGCAGTCCAATGAACAGTCAAACTCTACTTTTTTCTTTCTGTTACAGCCCTGTCCTATTGTATGCAATTCTCAAATGTCCACTTTCAATAAAATGTTAGCAGTACTGAGAACATACTGAGAATAGACATTCACTTGCTTATTTAACATTATGTGCTCATCATACATTTAAATCACCTCAAAAAAATTGAAAGAAAATGCACATCCTGCTAACAGAGTCTGATTTGAAAGAGAATTTTCATTCTTGTACATTTGAGTTAAACTATCTGGAAATTTGTTATGAATCAGTGGGTCAATGTCCCTCAGTAGCCACCGTGTCAAAGCCCTGACCTGAATCCTGTTAAGAATTCAATGTAAGACTTAACAGTTACTCTCTGTAAACAAGGCCACTCCAACCCGGCTAAGAAACACGTCAAAACGAAACGGCAAAACCTGCAGCGAGTGGGGTGCGGACCTGGCAGGGGCTCACACAGAACGGCACACAGTGTAACAGACCAGAAAGGTGCTTCTACCAAATATTTAGTCATATTTTCCCAAAATGTTTAGACATCTGTGTACTTACTTTATGCAATGAACATACTAAAGTTTCATTGTTAATATAATCTAGCCAAAAAAATTGCCTTGAATTTGAATGCCATCAAATAACATCTAAACTCTGTGTGTCCATCATTTTATTAATCATGCACTGAACCTGACAGTATAGATAAGATCCAAACAGAAACACAAGGAATTATATATTGGTACATTTTATATACAGATACAATGAGACTTTTATAAAAAAAGACTCAAGGACCACATAGTAAATACAGATATTCTGGGTTAGGGTTAATTTGAGTTAAAGTCTGATCTTGCAGCATGTTTTCATTGGTAATCAGCCATGCATTTATCTGCTCTACTAGTTCACTGAAGAACAGCAGAGCCACTCATCTGAAGAAATATATATATTTCTGTACATCCTATGTACAGTATTGTGTAGAAGACATAACAGTGGTTACTCCTCCTTTTAGGCCTACTGACAACTGTTTACCTTTTAAATAGGGGAGAAGTAGGTTAAGTGATGATCTGAAATAAAATCGTGGAATCCTTAAACTTGCTAGATTCCTTACAATCCATCTCACCAAACATATTCCACTTACTAATATAGTTCACCCCCAAAAATATAGATTAGCTGAAGCAAAGTCCTTTGTCTTTTAAATATTTATGTTATAGGTCTATATGCTTTTAAATATGACGTCACATTTTAAATAACACAGAAAATATTCTGGTAAACAAAGTAAAATATAAAATAACAAATGTAAACAAACTAAACTAAACTTGACCTGCATACCATCTTCATTTAAAAAAAACTGTAATGGTTTCGCCATTTAGTCCACTTGCATATCTCCTAACAGCGGGGCAGTTTCACAGTTTGGGCCAGACCTGAGAAGGCAGGAGCACAACCTTCCCTCCCAAATGTGAGACGTATGACTGTCAGGGTCGGTGCCTGTCCAACCCTGTCCTTTGTGACCTTCCCCTTTTGGCCAGCTGCTGCTGCTGGCCATTCTGATTTTCCCCTCCCTGTGTTCCTTGGCCCTAGTGTGCTGCCCTCACTCCACAGACTGCTGCATAGCTCAGTGGGCTGAGCATGTGGCTTGGTTATTCCCTGCACCATGGGTTCGAGTTACTTTGTATTTATTGTTGTTTTGTATTTTATAGGTTTGCCCTGCTTGTTTCCTGTTCTCCGGTCTTGTTTAATATATTTGGTTATGTTTATCCTAGTGTTTTCCAATTTCCGATTCCGATTTCAGTGTCTGTAGTGTTCCCTAGTTCTGTGCTGGTTAGTTTGTTCCACCTGTTGGTCGTTGTCCTGTTCCCCTAGTGATTTGTTTAATTGGATGATCCTCACCTGCTCCTTGTTACCTGTAGTCCCGTTAGCCACACCTGCCACCTGTTAGTCGTTGTGTTCAGTGTATTTTAGTGCCTGCTTGTGTCCTCTTCTTTAGTTAGTCATTGTATTCTTTAGTTGCATTGGAATGTATTTTGTACGGTTTATGCCCTGTTTAGTTTCTAGTCCTGTTTCCTAGGTTTTGGGTTGTGTGTGTGGTTAACTTTAACTGATGTTTTCTTTTGACTCCTTATGGTCTGTTTGCTTTGACGTTTCTCCAGTTTTGTTCTACCTCCCAATAAACCCGTCTGTTTGACCCTGAGCCACAAGTGGGTGATCGCCCCTGTTTTCGCGTCTGCACCATGCCACGCCGCCGTCGGATCCGTGACACATGACCTCCTGTCATTTTCCCAGTATCATTCAATTCACTTTGCAATTTGTATAGGCCACCTGTAGGCACACCTATTGTAATTGTCAGAACTTTTCACTATTATCATTATTTTATCTTTTGCTATGGGAGTCTATGGCACCCCATAGAACCCTTTGGTGGAACCTCTTAGAAGACAATCCAGTGTATCCAGGTGCCAAATTTGGGGTTAATCAATCCATCTCAGTAGCACCAACAACAGGACAAAATTCAAGGTGCCGTTTTGCTTTTAACTTCTGGACCGTTTGTTCGGTCATCTCAATTTGAGTGCACCGATTCTCGTTAAAGTCCAGCATCTTGGACTTTCCGCCATTTTGAATTTTCTGAAAAACATACATTTGGGAACTAGATTCTTGATCCCATCACCACCAAAATTGGTATGCATCAGCTACAGAGGATTCTGACCAAAAGTTATTCAAATAATTTTGCTTGGGAAGCAAGCCATATGTCAGCAATGTTTGGTTGGATCAGGCCTAACTTGCTATACTTCATTGCCGGCAGGAATGTTGGGGTTAGGGTTAGGGTTGGGGTTAGGGTTAGGGTTTCATGAAATTTGGCCACATGAGGTGTTATACTAGAAAAACAGAAGAAAAAAATCCAAATGCCTCTCATTTTGGAACCAAGGCAGATTTTTCAACCAAATTTCCTAGTCCTATTTTAATTTTGTTGGAATCTGACAGGAACACAGTCCAAGGTAACCAGGCACCAATGGGAGCAAATTCATCATTTCCTGTAGTGCCACCAACAGGCCAAATTTCAGAGTTAATTTTGCTTATAACTTCTTTCTGGAAACATACTCTTGCAGACTAGTCTTAGACTATGGATGGTATAACCATCAAATCTGGCAGGAATAATCAAGAGAGAGTTCATGTGAAAAGTTATCAAAAAAATTGCAATGGGTCGTCTGATATTACCACAGTCATCAAAGGAAATTTGACGGTAAAACTGGAAAAACAGGAAACTCTTATTAAAAACTTCAGTTTTATATTTAGGTGAACATCATCCAAACGCACTGTTCTTATTTCCCGTTCATTTTTTTAGCAAGTCTCCACAGAGTCCAGGCTTAGATTTTTCATCTATCATTGCAACTATTTTTAGATCTTGCCTCTAGCGTGACAGACGCAAAGTCGGCAGCAATTCTGCGATCCCATATATTCCTAGCATTTACTACAACACTTCCCCAAAAAACATCCATTCTCAGTATCACGTTTGTGCTTCCCATAGCACAGTTTAGCGGCAAGGCATTTACAGTAATAACTGCGTCCTTTTCCCACAGAAGGAGACATCTGCTGTACGCAAAACTGCAGAACTAATTCATGTTTACCCAGAGCAAAAAGTACGTAAGTAAGTAACTAAATAATTAAGTTATTTTGATTTACACTATACCAAAGAGAATAACAGAACGACAATTTCTTTGGAGTGTTTCCTTGAAAATTGCAGTATTGCAGAAAAAAGAGAATCCCGAACCATTTAATCAGGCTACGGACTGGAATGTTGTCAAGTATGTGGCCCTTGGGAACTTTCACTAAAAATAGCTCCCGAGTGTGTTTTGAAATTATTTTATTTACAAGGCAGCCCCGAGATTTTTTTAAATCAGAAAACATTCTATTTTTTCACTTAAATGTAGTCACGGTAATTAAAAACCATGTATGACTTTTATTTTTCTTTTACGCATAGCAGCCTGTTCTAGGGGTATGTGCATAGGATTATGCATGACAGCTTATCCTGGGAAAATACCAGTGACATATGAGAGCCGCTGTCTGAAATGTAAATATCTGGGATTCATTCGGATTAGAAGTGATTTCGCCCAAACACGCATGTGTTTGTTTGTACATCCAGGCAATGCATGCAGATTATTCCTTAACAAGCAAGATACTTACTTCGGATCTCAGTATAATAGAAGGCTGGTTGCTGGATTGATGCAGTTTCTTCTGAAGCCACTTTCGCGGCGAAAAGATGGAAGTGGCGCTTCCCGGCGGACTAACCGCTTGGCCCTTGGCGAGGAAGGGCAGATCCCAGGCGAAACTCCGCTTCACGCCCTTCGGATCGTAGTCAAACTGAAACACCGAAGACGGTGAGATGTCCAGGGGAGTTGACGGGCTGGAAAAAGATGAAGGTGGCTGTCTCAGCTTCAATACCTTGGAGCGATGGTCCAGTCTGGAGCCAGACAGATGTTCTGGGTGCGAGGGGAGAACACCTGTCTCCCGAGATCCCAAAGCTCTGCACTCCAGCTCGTCGTATTCCTCCGACGTGCTCTCCGTCCCATAGTTTCTTATGATGGCGGGGTCCAAGCTTCTCGTCTGGCGTAGTCTTCGCTTGGACATGGCTTTGGATGCAGGGGACGAGCATGAGAAGACACTGTGTAGGAGTCCTTGAGCTGACATCTCCCTTTTCCCTCTTGGTTAATATCTCTGCTTGATATCTGCTCCCCGGTACATGCTAAACTAATAACGCTTTCGAGTTCTATCCACACCTGGCGCTGAAGGCATCACTCCAATTCACAGGTCCGGACATCATCATACTGCCTTCTGATGTTTTTCAGGGTTTTTTTTTTTTATTAATAATTTATCGGGAAGTACCGCTAAGATAAATGAATGTTGATTAAAAGTGTCAGGACGTGAGCCCTAGCTCATGGTTAGTCAGTGTAGCGATCCCCGGGGCGTCTCTCGGCTTCGCCCCTCCGTGAGTAACGCCGGCTTTCGGGACGCTCCCTTCTGTCTCACGTCCCGTACGTTTCTCTCCAGACCTCAGACACTGATAACGCTCCCACCCCAATTCCGCGCTCTTCTGCTCCCCATAAAACCGGCGAGGAGAAGCACTTCAGCTCGGTTTCAGAAGACCGATAGTCCTGCAGCTTCATAGGCAGTTTGGAGGGATCGTATGCATGTCCTCTAGTGAAACTCGCATGCAGTCACCTTGCACAAGATGACGCCATATCAAATGCACTGGGCAGCATGCTGCACTTCGTATAGTTTAATATACACTCGCTAATGTAGTTTACTAGTTGGATACGCATGAACTCAATGCAAATCAAACAATTTTAGTTTGTGCTTCAGAAAAGCCTCCCGCCTTGGGGATTTGGGTGCAGGGATACTGGCTCCCCTAAAAGTGAGAAAGGGCTGTTCTGTGTTACATGCAGCCCTATGTGCCTGTTTATAAGGACGTCTTCAGTATTTTCCAGTCAGGCTACATATATGACCTCATCTCCGACTGCATAATTACAAACTGATGATCCTGTAAGCGAAACCTTTTATAAGTTATCTGGATAACTGTCTACGCTTGTTTTGCGAAGTAGACCGTGCAAAACGGTAATTAAATGATTGCCAATAACGTAATAGTTTTTCCACTTAATGTAATAAACCTAGATAATGTAATAACTATAACCAATAATGTAATACGTTTTTGATTGAATAATGTTGTTGCATTATTGGTCAGTTTTAACATTATCGGCTTTTATTTAATTAATAATAGAACAATTATTATGTTATTTGCTGCTATTACAGTAATGGTGATAATTGCATTATTGGCTGCTACAACTCCTTGAAGGAAAACTGGGCTTGTCTTGACTAGCTAACATTATCAATACATGGATCTTTTTTTTTTTAAAATAAACTAAACTTTACTGTTATACATACTATAAATGAATAATGCTAAACATTTCATTGATGAGTAGTCAATACAGTATATAGCCTTAAACTTAAAGTATTATTTTACCAAAAAAATCCCACATAACTAACAGAAGATGTCAACCGCAAATCTACGTTTCGAGGCCTGAATTCCAGTTGTTTCTGCGGATTGCAGCAATGCATTTCATTCAGTTTTCTTTCGTTTTCGGAAATCTGTAAAAGGATAGGTCCAGTATCTTGTAAAATTGATTTGTACAATCAATGGCACAGCAGCTTTTCCCAATTTGAGATGTTTTTGCCGTATCCAAGCTGAACGCTAAGGCTGCCACTCAGTGGGTGTAACCATGGTGACTTCCTGCTAACGTGACGTCATGTGCATATCCTTTATCTGTGTCATGTAACACATGATGGTAAATTTCCAGAGCCAAACTGTCCAAGCACACCACAATGGAGGAGCTGGTTACATTGTTGAGGCATGGTTAAGGGTAAAAACTTCCTTTAAGTTAAAAAAGATGGGGGGACTGAAAAAATGGGTGAAAATAGGGTTAAATTCCTTTAGTGATGAGTGTAGCTGTTCTGACAGGAGGAATTATTGGTAAACAAGTACACATTCATTATTATCATTTTCTGTTCAGTACTCACAATGAAACGAATGAAGACATTTTTTGACAGGGGCAAGACCTAAATAAAAAAAAAATAAGAAAAGCACCTTAATAAATAAATTACACCAACACTGGACTGTTACGCCCTGCCCATCCGACCCTGCGGGTTCCTTCCTAGTCCGGTCCTAACGAGCCATGCCTTTTACTCCTTTGTCTTGCATCTCATTCCTGCCCTCATAGGAATCACTCCAGCTGTCTCTCATTAGCTCCCTCCTCAGTCTTGTATGTAAGTGCTTCCCAGTCGGCACTGATATTGCTCCCTTACTGTAGCTTGTACCCTTCTTTGTTTCCAGTCTTCCTGGCTTTGACCCCCTTGTGTTCTAGGCTGTTTCTTTGCTCCTGTTTTGTTAAATAAAGCCACTTTTTGCTGCCATAATGTCTTGACCCCGTGTCTTTGGTCCCGCTTTGCCTGACACCAAGGTTGTCATACCGGTCATTATACAGAATTTGAATATCAAAACACAGGACATGAAATCGTTGACAATGATTTTTTTGAATATTATAAAAAAGTTTATAGCTTTTTTTTGCCACCAGCCCCCACTCTACAAATATTATTGCTTGCAGTCTGCTGTGGGGAACTTGGTGACATTTATCGTGGGGGAATTTAATTAAAGTTGGGCTTTTAATGCATAATTCTTGCAGAGCCTTCCTACAGAGTTCCTTCTGTAGGCTTGGGTGGTATTATGGTAATATACTTCTTATGCTGTGATTTTTGTTGGCAAATCACCTCCCCCCCAGCCCCACAAGTTTGGTGGATGTCATGATTAAACAGGGGAGGGGGCGAGACGGGGTCGTCCGGGGAATACTTTGCTGTCATTTTTTGTCAGCTTCTTTCCATTTGTATGCGCACCTGAACTACCATTATAATATGTCAAAATGCTTATATAGCAACTTTTTCTTGATGTGCTGGATGTTAAGGGCTGTAACCAGTGCTGGGGGAGGGGACAGGGTAGGAAGGGTCTTTGCATTGGGGGGAAATCCTTGGGATTTAAAATAATATTTCAGGGGATTCTGCAGCATTCAATATTCCAACAGCCACACACACAAGGATGCTGTGGTTGTGGCCAGTCATCCTGACAGGTAGCACATACCTCATACCACCGGGTTGGGGGTTTGAATTCTACCCTTGTTATGTGTGTGCAGATTTTACATGTCCTCCCAGTGTCCCAAGGGTTTTTTTCTGGTTAACTGAACTAATCAGTGTCTCTCAATTGCCCATGAAGTATGACTCTGGGTGAACATATATGCCCAGCAATGGACTAGCATATATTCCAGGAGTTACACCAGCTTGTGCCCCGGGCTCCCTCAGGTAGGTAACAAGTGATTATTTTCAGACAGTGATGATTGTTATGAAAAGGGGATATTTAAAAGCCTTTCCTTGGCGATATGTGATGTGTCATCTCTTTGTTATGATGGGCATCTGGTTTTGTCAGAAAATATTTTTGGTAGTTTGAAAATCATTTCATAAACTGCATATTTCCATATTATATAACCACTTGTCTTGTGCTGGGTTGCAGAGCCTATCGCAGAAGCAATGGTCGCAAGGCAGGTAATAACCCAGGATGGGGTGCCAATGCCTTACAGGGCACATACACCATTCATGAATGGTTATGGACTGTGGGGGCATGCCTGATGACACGGGGGGAACATGCAAAGCCACGATGACAGGGGAGAAACATGCAAAGCCACAATGACACGGGGGGAACATGCAAAGCCACAATGACAGGGGAGAAAC
>JAODKM010000034.1:24680155-24707957 GCA_026780845.1 Petrocephalus sullivani
ATGCAAAGCCACAATGACAGGGGAGAAACATGCAAAGCCACAATGACAGGGGAAGAACATGCAAAGCCACAATGACAGGGGAAGAACATGCAAAGCCACAATGACACTGGGGGAACATGCAAAGCCACAATGACACGGGGGGAACATGCAAAGCCACAATGACAGGGGAGAAACATGCAAAGCCACAATGACAGGGGAGAAACATGCAAAGCCACAATGACAGGGGAAGAACATGCAAAGCCACAATGACACGGGGGGAACATGCAAAGCCAAAATGACACGGGGGAAACATGCAAAGCCACAATGACAGGGGAAGAACATGCAAAGCCACAATGACACAGGGGGAACATGCAAACCCACAATGACAGGGGAAGGAACATGCGAACCCATGATGACACAGGAAGAAACAGACAAACCCATGATGGAGACCACCACACTACCCCCAGCATAGCTCCCTAAATCATGACCAGGAAACATTTTTTTAAATATCCATTCAAAAGAACACAAAATATTTGTTCTTAAGTAGTATAAGATACAGCACACATAGATATTGGACAGTATGAAAGTGGCACTGCTGCTCACACCTCTGGGGCCTGGGATTGGGTCTCCCCAGCTCCATGTGTATGGAGTTAGGATGTCATCCCTGCTTCGTTGTGGGGTTTCCTTCCGGTACTTTGGTTTGTCGCAATGTCCAAAAACATGCTGTGGTCAATTGGAGATACCAAATTGCTCGTAGGCATGCATATGTGAGTGTGCCCTGCAATGGGTTGGTGCCCCATCCTGGATTAGTCCCTGCCTTGCACCCGTAATCCCTGGGGTAGGCTCGGCATACTCCACCACCCTGAACTGGACAAGCAGGTACAGAAAATCGATGCATCATACACTGTCCTTGCACCCTTATTTTGGTGTTTTATTTATTTTTCTTTATACTTCACATCTTCACTGAAGAATTAAACATCATACATTTCCGACCTGTAGACTACATGATACTTTGTCACTGACCAGTCCATTTATGCCAATCATTGAGCACAACAAATGTAAAATTTCCACATTTTAATAGATCTAAATGTTAGATCTCTATAACATACAGAACACTGATGAATTCTGGAGTTAAACGACAGCAACTCTTGCAAATTTGTTTTATTTACTGATTCCAGTGAATTGGGCAGAAATCCCGTTGCGAAGGCAATCTTCTGGATATTATACATACAGGAAGGGCGCCATCTAGTGGACAATGCCATTTCCTGAAAAGGATTACAAACAAAAAAAAGGCCTTAAGAACTTGATTTGTAAACTAGCTGCAGTAAAAAAGACCATTAAAAACGAAGGTTATTTCTACTTTACAGTTAGCTGTAGTGCATTTGTAACAACCACGAAACGATGCAACTGTAATATTAACTGCACTACAGATATTCTCAATTAAGGTAAATTGTTAAAGTAGATAACAGCAATAACAGTAGATTATAATAACAGCAATAATAATAATCATGATCACCCTGGGATCTACATCACGAAACATGATTTCTTGCTTAGCCAAATAACTTGTCAGATTTAAGGTAGTTTACTTACAGACTGTCTCAGACTAAGATAATCTTCATTTAAACTTCCGTATGATAAATCAAACAAGTTACCTAGCTAACCAACAAACCTTGCTTCATGATACAAGCCCCAGGTCACACAAGGCAGTTAGTAGAGAGAACAAGAAGAAATCAATGGGTCCCTAACCGCTAGTAAATGTATATTATTTAAATCACTTTGTAAAATCAGCACAGCAAAGATCAGAGTAAATATGACCATGGCTAAAATCAGTGTGACCCTAAAAAGCAATTAGCAGTAGGGAAAACAGGGCCAAAAATGGGCTGGGAAAAGAGGAGAAACTGGTCCGTGCTATGGATAAGCTATCTTCAGTAGTCTCCCCAACTATTTCGTGCATCATTTTGATTTTTGAGGATCCTTCTTCATGTCTGTATTTGTTGATAACATTTACACTGTGAGCCGTTCTGATCTGTCCTCTGATTTATGCCACTCAGTAGCAAATGGGGCATTTATTCATCTACAGCCTTAGGCTAGTTTAAGGTTTTTTTCAGTTTTTTCTTCTTTTATGTCTTGCTTAAGTTCAGGCTGGCTTTTTTGTGTTTCCAACAGTGGGCCCCTGCAGTCCCATAACGGTTCCTGTTTTAGACCCCTGCAGACAGTGCGAGCTGAGATCACTGTTCCAGATGTCTCAAGGTCACCCTTCAGGTCTTCCAGTGTTGCACATGGTGCTTTTTTAGTAGTTCTCACCAGCCGTGGCAGAGACTTGTCATCGATTTTCCTCTTACGCCCGCGTCCTACAAGGTTCAATACAGTCCCATGGGCTGCAAATTTCTTGATAACATTGCGAACTGTTGAAACAGGAATGCCAAGGTCTTTGGAAATGGATTTGTAGCCCTGCAGCTTTTCATGTTTGGCAATGATTTTCTTCCTGATAGCCACAGATAGCTCTTTTGTCTTGACCATTTTTACCGAGGAAAGCTAGAGATGAGACAGTACTTCAGAACTGCTAGCATGTGAACATTATCTGGAAAATTACCTGCAAAAAAAGTTTGCAAACCTTTTTTTAAGTGTTAAGTTAATATGGTAAAAGAGACAACCGTCATTTGCTTTATATATTTATAGGTACTACTGGGGAAAAATGCTACTGCCGATATAATTGACCACGTCTCTCCGTGATGGGTGCCGCGATGATAGTCATAGGCTATATTCGTATTATTCCAGCGATGTGTGGTTAGAGAAACAAACATTAATCGAGTCCTCGGGAAGAAAAGGCGCATACAGAAAACGGAGAGGAACGGAACGGACTGAGCGGCACGAGACACCTTCCGCGCGCGGCGCGCGGGGTTACTGGAGCTCGCGCTGCGGCTTAGCTGCTACGGCGTCCTCCGAGGCTCAATCCGCGTTTCCGTTCTCCGCGTTTCAGCTGCCGGGGGCCGCATCCTAGCTATCCTCGAGTTTTCCCCTCTCCAAGAACCGGGACTGGTTTGATAGAGCACGGCGGCGAACGGGTTAAGGAGTCGGGGGTTCGGATTCCTCCTCTCCTGCTCGCCATCATGAACAAATGAACTCTCGGGGAATGAAATTTAAATTTCACAAAGGAGAAAAAGTTCTCTGCTTCGAACCAGACCCAACCAAGGCGAAGGTGCTGTACGATGCGAAGGTAGGGACCGGGCCGCCGGCGCCTCCGCAGCCGCCTCTCGGGCGCGCCGTGCTGCCTTTCCCCTGTATTTCGGTACTAAGCCGAAATAAACAGTTTTCTGCGTAGTTTTTGACCCGGTTTCAGTCCGGGGGAAGGGCTCCTCGCACACTTTCCGGCAGCCCAGGAAACCCGGGGTTATTTTTACAAACGAGCAGCACAAAAACACAAATGTACACTCGTGCGGTGTTTTTAAGCAGTAACTATTAGTTTGGGTGCAGCTAGGCGCATTAGATCGCTGGCTGCCCGCGATTCTTTGGGTTCGCGTTTGGCTTTGTTTGCGTGCGGCCTCCGCCGGCTCCCTACGGCCCGCCGCTTCCTCTCTAACTTATTATTAGCGCTATTATTATGTCACTCTGTAACATTATTATATGTCATTCTGTAACTTATTTTATGTCACTCTGTAACATTATTATATGTCACTCTGTAACTTATTATCACCGCTATTATATGTCACTCTGTAACATTATTATATGTCACTCTGTAACTTATTATTGTCACTATTATTATGTCACTCTGTAACATTATATGTCACTCTGTAACTTCTTATTATCACTATTATTATGTCACTCTGTAACATTATTATATGTCACTCTGTAACATTATTATATGTCACTCTATAACTTATTATCACTATTATGTCACTCTGTAACATTATTATATGTCACTCTGTAACTTATTATTATCACTATTGTGTCAATCTGTAACATTATTATATGTCACTCTGTAACTTATTATTATCACTATTATTATATGTCACTCTGTAACTTATCACGGCTATTATTATATGTCACTCTGTAACATTATTATATGTCTGTAACATTATTATATGTCACTCTGTAACTTATCACTGCTATTATTATATGTCACTCTGTAACATTATTATATGTCACTCTGTAACTTATTATCACCGCTATTATTATATGTCACTCTGTAACATTATTATATGTCTGTAACATTATTATATGTCACTCTGTAACTTATTATCACTGCTATTATTATATGTCACTCTGTAACATTATTATATGTCACTCTGTAACTTATCACCGCTATTATTATATGTCACTGACGATCTCATGCATCTGAAGACGATGAAAATGCGGCGCGATGTATTTTACTTTTTTTCTTGCCGATCGGCGACGTTGCAGCCGAACTGCTGTCGGGTCCCCGGCTAACTGGAGAACTCCGTCATTTTATAGCCATTTATATAGCGATGGGGCCTTAAATCCAACACGGGGCCGCTCATTTTCTCCTTCACGACGGAATTTGCGTGTAAAATACCGCTTTGGGTGACAAACGGAAATGTACTATAGGCTGCACCCTTACGGGGCCGGTCCTCCACCCCCCCGGGAGCTGCCCTGCTGTGTGTGCCTTAAACATTAGCTTAGTTTTGTGTGTTAATTAGGCCACTGGAAACACAGCTAACCTGTGCGTTGCACCCGCTGCAGGTGGTGGACGTGGTCCTGGGAAGAGATGAGCGCAGCAGGAAGGTGCCCGAGTATCTGATCCACTTCAATGGTTGGAACAGAAGGTATCCGCGCCCTCGGAGTCTCTGCACTAAACTCCTGTTACATGTGTATCCATTCATTTGTCTGGGACTCTGCTTCCAGGATATGCATGTCAATAAGGCGCCCACAGCAGCCCCAGCAATAGCCTTTACCTCTGAGATCAGTTATTTTCAGAATGCTAACAGTCCCCTTAATGCATCTGTCGTAGAACTTGCTATTACAGAGCAGTGCCCAGGCCACACTGTGCCATTAAGGACTGCTGGTCCCCCCCCCCCCTTTTGTCTGTGAAGCTGGGATCGCTGGGCTGCAGAGGACCATGTTCTCCCCGACACGGACGAAAACCGCAGACTGCAGCGCAAACTGGCTCGCAAAGCGGTGGCTCGCATGTGAGTGTGAGGCGGTACCTCTGGGGCTCTCTGATGCTTTAGCTACACTTTGGATTTTACACACCTGTAAGGCATTTTTACTGCTTTGAAAATTACAAGGCTTCTGTTTCTGGTATTGGAACTACTATGTTTATTTTTCTTCAACAGCATTGTAAATGTACTGGGGACTTGTCGCATAGCATCTCCCCTTTGTTAGATCTTCTTCCCTCCACCAACTTGAATAAAGCATGCAGTAAATTTCATACACAACTATCATACCCTTTAAAGTCAGCAATGTGGAGTTGTTGTAGAACACTGCTCCTTTGTAAGTGGTTCCGGTTCTGTTATTTCGTCTTCATCTTTCATCTCCTGTTGCAAGTGTATGCTGAATAAAACCTGCCAGAGACCGTGGGCTTGGAATTTGGAATGAAAGTGTTTTGGGCCAAAGCTTTATCGCTCGCTCTCTCTCCATCTATCTCTCCATCTATCAGGAAGAGAAAGGGATGGAAGAAGAGGCGCTGTCGTCTTCCAGGTGTTGACTCTGTGCTGAAAAGCCTTCCTGAGGAGGAGAAGGGCAATAGTGATGACACTTGTGAGTGCTGAGACCTGATAATGCACACCGCATCCCAAGTGTATCTGTTACATTTTGACTTTTAAACTGGTCAAGTAAAAGTTATGACCCTGGAGTTTGAATGCTAACATCAGTGGCAACATTGACATTTACTTTAACATTTAACAATTCACTGTGATGTGGTGATAGGAGTAATCCTAAATGTGCCCAACGTCCTTATTATTCTTTAAGCCGTCCAATAGGAGCTAGCCATACATTCTAAAGCCATGTCCTTATTTCTAAATGTTACCTTTGTCAGCATGGTGTGACGACTCAGTAGGTGGCGCTGTTGCCTCACTACCTGGGTTGGTTGTCTGATTCCCATCTTCACTCTGTGTGGAGTTTGCATTCACAGGTATTGGGATTGGCTAATTGAGACTCTAAATTGGTCATTAATGTGTATGAATGTATATGCATGCCCTGCGATGGATTGGCCTCATGTCCAAGACTGCACGATATCACATTGTGATATAATCGTGATTATTCCGAGCATGCAGAATAATCACCTTGGCTTTAGATGACGGGCATAAACATTTGTGCAGACACCATATTTTTTGTACTTTACGGATGTTTACATACGTCCATAGTTTAAGGAGATAGTAGGGATAGGCTGCAGATCCGATTCCAATGCATGACTGCCAAACCCGCTAAAAATTAGAATACAAGAGATCGTTTTACTTTAATATTATCATTAGAGGTGCACCAGTCCCTCTTTCTCAGTGCTTGGCAGACTGAGGCGTTGCGGCAGCAGCGAATAATGAGAAGGTTTGCCTGCAGGAGCAAACGAGGCTCTTTTATTGAGTCCTTAAGACTAACACGGGCACTGAACAAGCATTGGACCAATATGGCAAGGAAATGAGAGGAGATTTAACACTGGACTGCAAGGTACACACATGGTGGGGAATTTACACAATAACTAGAGACAGGAAAGGATCAGACTGTGTTCACACTAGCAAAGACACAGCAATCGGGAAATACAAACCAGAAGCTGTGTAAAATGTTACAGCATGCTAAGCACACTTACTGCGCTGTGCTGTGTGGTGCCATCTCTCCGGGACTAGAATACGGTCCTGATACCTGGACAGAGGCCATTGGCCAACGAGTACTGTTCCAAAACCAGGGCTCTTTTTAAACTAGTAAATACATTTGTTTCATTTGTATGCCAGAAAAGCTCTGTTAATTAGCCTAATAGAAACATACACTACTCCACTTAATTTGTACATATTGTTTGAAGTATTTTTGAGGCATTTGCAGTTCAATTTAAGTATCTTCCAAGTGAGTATGTGCAAGTGGCAAATGTTTAAAATGCTCCTCAGTTCTTCTCGCACTGGCAACAGCGTCACTTACACTTTGTTGTGATTGCAGCCCCTCGTGTACCACAAGCTGTAGCGAGTGCACGAAACTGCTCAAGCCAGCGATGGTCTAAGCATCCATTGCTTTTTGTCGTATTACTTGCGTTTTCTCACAGTTGCATGCACTTTTAGCGTGATTTTCTACTAAGTGCTACTTAGAACCTCTCAGAGCCTTTTCTTTTTCCTCTTACAAAGATTGCAAATCGCTGCACTACTAGTTGTTGACTCAAGTGTAAAATACTTCCAGATTGTTTGTTAGTTTGCTTTTACTAGCATGCAGGTCGTGCTTCCTGTCTTCACCCTCTTTTCTGATGCTCTTACGCTCCACCTACTGCAAAGGGTACGCGCATAACGTCACACTCATACCCAGTGGCAAAAAATCTTGAGTGGCAGTGTCAGTGTTCAGCTCGAAAATGGGAAAGGGCTCTCACGCTGTTGATTGTACCAACCAATTTAACAATAAAAAGGAGCTCTCTTTTTACAGACTTCGGAAAACTAAATAAGTAAGTATTGCATATGGGTCAGTCACACATGACCAATACCCAATCCGTCTAATAGGTAGGGATCGGCGCCAGTACCGATCCTGAGTACACGCAAGATATTAGATGGAGTTGTGTAATAAATTGGGTTAGTGGAGCACACCACATACTACTCTTTGGTATGGTACACAGTCTTTCCTCAAGTCCCTCCTATGAACACTTTGGTTATATGAAGCCCAGCAGTGTGACAAGTGTCCATTAGACACGGTCCTGTGGGGAATAAGTGATTTGGAGATGGCTGGATGGCTGAGTTTCCTATGTCTTTGCATAGCTCTGATTTATTCTACTGACGACAGCGAAGAGGGCAACTCGGAGGACGTCGAGTCATTAAAAAGTGAGAGTGACTCATCTGAGGAACTGGAGGAAATGGTAAGGATTCGCTGTTACATGATTGTAATGAACGTTTAAACACACATGCGAGGTACTGATTAGCGCCTCTTCAACCCCCAGAAGGAAGACCAAGAGTCTCATGTTAAAAGGGAAAGTGAAGATAAAACAATCAAGATCGATATCCCTGAGGTTCTTAAGAAGAAGCTGGAGGATGATTGTTACTATATCAACAAAAGGAAAAAGGTGCAGGTCTTCTAATTGCCTGGTAGATGACCTTTGGTGATTTGGTGGATCTATCCGTGTAGGAGCATAGTTAATGTTTAAAAGGCCTTTCTGTGGTTCTTTGTCATAGACATGTTATGTAAAGACTTTTATTATGTGAGAGATTGTCTTGCTGGATTTGAACCTCCCTCACTAAGTATTTAGTTATCGTTTGTTTGACTAAATAACCATTTGTTGTCAATCAGCTGGTGAAGCTTCCCTGTCAGATGAATATCGTGAACATCTTGGAGTCCTACGTGAAGCACTTCACCATCAACGCAGCCTTTTCTGCCAACGAGAGATACCGGCACCTCCAAAGTGTGACTCACGCTGGATCTAACCCACACTATGTTCCTCTTGAAAAGAAGTGCGTTCCAGTGCACAGCTGTTCAATGTGGTGCCCCCTAGTGCTTTAAAGGAGCATTGTCTTATTTCATTAATGTTTAGATTATTTTCAGTGAAGCAAACTTCAGAAGGTCAGGGCGGAGTTCTAAATTATATCAGAGTTGAACTCCATATGATAGAAGCCTGGACTTAAACCCAGAAAACACCTTTGCCTTCTGTCTCACTATTCATCTGTCCTGTAACCAAATCAGGCCAGTATTTGTCTGCTTATAGATCAGTAATGTGTGTCACAGGAGTTTCTGTGAGCCAACTTTGCCTCATTCTGGAGGCCACACTTTTTTTAGTTGGCTACCCCTGTGTGTGAATTATCGTTGTTTATATTTTGGTTTTGTGGAATACATAATGTTAGGAAGATGGCTCTGGGATCTGTTTGAGGATTTTTGCTGCTGCACCACTGTTCTTCCTCTCTGTAAGCATGCTCCTGATCCTCAATGTTCTTGTCTAGTGAGGAGCTCTGCAAGGAGATGGTGGATGGGCTCCGCATCACATTTGACTTCACTCTCCCGGTGATTCTCCTGTATCCTAATGAGCAAGCTCAGTTCAAGAAGGTCAGCTCATCCAAGCTGTTCATGCCCATTAGGGATGCAGCCACCACTTCCGGAAGGTAAGGGGTAAATCTTTCGTAGAGCGTCTCACGTGGTGGTTCTTCCTGACTGCGCTTGATATGACTCCATTCTGGTAGCTGCGTCAGAGGGAAATCTTGACCTTAACTTTGGATGGATGAGTTCACATGAAGCTCATTGTGTGTTCCTGGCTGCTTTTGGAAAAGCTCATGATAATATATTTGTAGTCCCAGATCACAGCACATAAAGGAAACTACTGCTGTTCAGCACATTTGTTTTATTGACCAAGGACTCTGTGTACGGGCTGCCCCTGACCCCAACACATTGTTGTATGCACAGAACTTGCTTATTTTTGTGTATATTATTCAAAAAGCTGTTGTCTCCCATAACTGCTGCAATTCCTCTAAACTTGGAATGTGCCTTCCTCTTGATCCTAATTTAGCTAATGACAAAGGCAGCAGTCGGCTCCACCAATCACGGCCTCCTCTTGCTGTCACATTCTGTGGGGCAATCAGCGTGATTAATTGGCCAAATAAAAGTGGATCTGTAGAGGAACATTTTTGCTAAGGAGTGCTAAGTGGCAATTTTGCTTAGGTCTGAATAAAGCCTGTTAACCCATCTGCAAACTGAGTTCCCAGTGCGATACTCAAGTCATTGATCTTTCCATTGATGCCCTCAGCCTGCAGGAATAGCTTTACTTGGGTGTCATAAAGTTCCATACGTTTCTTTCCTCTTTGGAATACATAGCATGAAATCATTTCTCTGCCATCGTTTTCCCTACCCATTCAAATAACATCCAGGTTAATGCTGGATTACCTGCCACGTCGTCTCTAAAATCTAATCTGTTTACATCTGTATGTCATTTGTTTTTTCTTCTGTGTGTGTCCTGCTTCACACTACATTTAGTAGACCCTTTTCTACAAAGCAAGGTACAAGTGAGCCTCAGAAAGTTGGGTCAGACAGTATGTCTGGAGCCCTTGGGGTTAAGGGCCTCGCATAGAGCACGCAAACTCAGAGAGCCCCAACGTGGCCTGGTATTGGCATTTCATTGTTCCCTGTGCTGATTTAGCTGCATATTTAGAAATCAGATCTTATTTAAAATGCAAATGCCAGACTGCTTACTGAAATGTAAATACATTTCCGCATCAGTGAGAGAGTCCTCCTCACCCCCAGGATGCTGCGGGAGGCCTCCCCCAGCTCCCCAGGCCTGAACCCAGCTACGCCACTGGGCTCCGACTGCCAGCCGGCCCCCAGCGAGCCGTCCACTCCCAAACGGCGGCGTGCCGAGTCGGAGGCCCCCGTGTCCCTGCGCCGTTCCACGCGTCACACTTCCGGCGGGGACCGGCTCTCTGACTCGGGGGCATCTCCCCAACCCAAGAGGCGGCACTCCGAGATACCGGCCTCTCTGCCGAGATTCATCCTAAACCTGGAGAAGAGTATGTGCCTGGGCTCTGCATGTCCCTATCTACTGTCCCTCTGTGAGGCACGGCGAGGAATCGCCGTGTAATGCTGTGGGAAGTGCGGCATGGCATCTAATGTATCCGTTTCACAGTATTTCTGCAGAAGTGCCTTCTACCTCGGTGTCTGTGTTGTAAACGTTGTTTCTGTGTCTCGATAAGGGACCCCTGTTCACAGCGGCTCCTCCTCGCCCTTACCCCTGACCCCCAGTAAAGAGGGCAGCTGTGTCTTCTCGGCCCTGGAGAGCAACAGGAGCAATGAACTCAATGAGGTTTGTGTCTGCGTGTGTGAAAGAGGGTCTGGGAGTTGCATGTAATAACCTAGGATAGACAACTAGATGGCTGCTAGCTACATTCTCCTTTGCTTACTTCAGCTGTGCAGTTTCCTTTGCCACTAAGCATCCCGTGATTGGTGGTTGTAGGTCCTGAGCTGGAAACTCACTCCAGAGAACTACCCCCACAGTGACCAGCCGCCCCCACCTTCCTACATGTATGGCTCCCAGCACCTCCTCCGCCTCTTTGGTGAGCTCCTCCCTGATCTCTAGTGGTCATGTATGAACCAACAGTTAAATTCTCAATGCTGGAGGCTTGCTGCTGTCAGTTCATGGGCTGCTGGCGTGTGCTGCTCCTTCATCCACCCCTTGTGGATGGACGCCTCCTTTGCCCTGCTCCCCGTCAGCTCTGGGGGCTTCTTCCCCAGAAGGTGCCAAATGGCACGTCAGCGTTATCTAGAATGTTACTGGAATAAACATGGCTCATCCTCACCACCATGATTGTTGTGTGCGTGTTTTTTTTTTTTTTTTTGCATCCTTGTGGTTATAGCTGTTTGTTTCATGACATGTTCTGCTGGGGCTTCATTTCAGTGAAGCTTCCGGAGATCTTGGGGAAGATGCACATCCCTGACAAGAACCTGAGGGCCCTGGTGAAGCACCTGGAGCTCTTCTTGGGGTATGCCAAGAGGACCTTCTCTCTCATGCAGCATCGAGTCCATCTCCATAGATTTTACTGTAAATGGGTGGGACGACATGCAAAAATTTGCTAATTTTTTTGGTAATGGGCCCACACAGAGTTTACTTAATTTAAGTGTATAACTAATTGCCCACATTTGCATAATCATCAAAGCCAGTAGCTTGGAGACACTTACCGCACCCCCTGTAGCAGTGTTTGTAGTGTGGGTATGTGGGAAGCTTTTCCAAAAGGAGCCTGGGTGTTTTGCTGGAAATTCCCATCTGTCTGAAATACATCACATATCAGCTGGTAGAGTATGTCAAGTATGAGTAATTTATGAAGTTTTAAGTGAATTTAAAATGAATTATGGGTGGGTTCAAGAACACAAAACATTTATATTCCCATTCTCTGGCCCTTTGGGCAGCCTGGTGACCCATTAGCCTTCAGTCATCTCGTAATGAATACGGCTGGATCTGTTATGGTCGATGCAAAGAATGTATTTTTGTTTTCAGATTCTTTTTTATTTCAAACTCTTTTCCAGTAAGAAATGGCAAAGCAGAGGTAGTTCTGAAACCATAAAAAAATGTCAAAGATGGCCGTGACAAGTGTTTTATACAGCTTTGTCAGAAGGACAGAAGCCAGTGAGGAGAGGAAACAATGCAGTAGGTTTTAGGAGAGAGAAAAGGCCATTTAGATGTGATGAATTAACTGTAAGGTCAGCCAGTAGTGAGCCTGTCTGCCACTGCTGCATATACTGTACTGGTCTGTGCTGCTTCTATGGCTTACAGGTTATATCCCAGGGTCTTTTTCATTGGACATGGGATAGATGGGTTTTTAAAGCTCTGTGGGTCATTGCTTGGCTTAACCCTGTGGAAAGTGGGATATTAACTCATGAAAATCCCGTGATTGACAGCAGAGAGGATGGATTTTAAGGCTTTCCTCCATTGCTGTTCATTGCAAAGAACTTTGGGCGAAATTGTGAATAGAGCAAGGACGCATGTTTCTGGATCATCTCCACAAATGTGGATCTAGTGGATTGCTTTATAGTATCTGACTGGCTTTGCGTGATAGTGATTAATATATGGGACAGGTATTCCTTTAGAGATGAAGCATGGATTTTGGGACGTTCAGTTATGTTGGTTAAAACGTACTTCCCAAATGCGAAGAGCTAAGGAAGATTAGTGGAGTTATGCAAGCTCCATTCGGGGCAATAATCCTTAATCCTGCCAAATGATCTTCAACTGGCAGCAGCTGAAGGGATTTTCTTTCCCTTGTTCACTAATCAATGTGCCGTTCATTTTTTTTAAAGGCTACTGGGTGCTGCTGTCCAGTGAGGTGCTAAAGATTTATGTCAGCTGGTTCAGATTTCCCTTAGCTTGGCCTCTAAGAGAAATCATTTGGTCTTACATGTCAAGTCTGAGAATAGAGGTGTGTAAGAATGATTTAGAGTAGTTTTGAAGCTGTATGTGAGAGTTGGTGAACGACAGTACCCGTCTCTCTGCCCGTCTTAATTTTATTGCAGTGGACCAGGAAATATTTGGTACTGCGTTTGTTGGGTAGGAGGTGTTCTCCCGATTTCCTTGCTGCCATTAGATTAAAATCTGTACAGTGGAAATGTGATGGTGTAATTTGGGGAAATTTTTGTGACCAAATGCCAGATACCAAGATCACACAGGGTTATTTTTGGTTCTGTCTGAATTTCCATCCAAATTTTGCCTTTAACTGTTCCCTTTGCCTTTAAGAGTTTCCTTTAAGTTGGTGTCCTGTGAGATGTTCTATAAGCCTGAGAATCTACCTTTGCATTCGTGGCTGTAAGAAAAGCCATATCTCCTGTGCATGTAGTTTTGCTTCTTAAGTAACTGGCTTCTATGGTTTAGTAAAACACCACATTAGGACTAATAATTCCGTTGTTAATAATCATCTGCTTCTGAAATTGAGGTCACACACTCTGCAGTGTAATGGCTACAGTATGATATTGCCGTAGTCACAGTGGTGCTGTTTGCGGTCAGCGAATATGTTATGAGCTCCTGTGTGCCCCGCCCCCCCCCCCCCCACCCCACAGGTTCTTGGCGGAGTTTCACGAGGATTTCTTCCCCGAGTCTGCCTACGTGTCTGCCTCAGAGGCCTACTACGGCATGAAGAACCCCCGGGCCATCTGCTGACGGCGTGCTGTGCGGGGTGGAGAGCTGTAGCATGCTGCTGGTACTGGCGGTACTGGCGGTACTGGTGCTGGTACCGTGCCTTTGGCCGCCTGCTGATCCTCTCTGACGCCTCTTTGAATGGCATATGATGGAGCCCAAGCCCTTAGCTGCTTCTCCTGGACCGCTGAGGCCGTGCTCTGGACCCCTGAGCCCTGAACTGGAGATTTGTTCCTTAGATGCCTGACATCGTCCTGCTTGGTGACTCCTGATGTGCTGTTCAGCCTCGATGGCAGCGGCGTTTGTGTTTTGGGGAGACATTAGGCCGAGTAAAGCGGAAACCTTTTAAAAAATGATTCCCTGTTGATTTGGATGCTTTCTTCCATGTTGTCCTTCGCTGAACTCTGATTTGCTGACACCGTTGGTCCAGCTGTGGATATCAGTGTATCATTTTTTATTTTATTTTGTCTCGAGAATAAACATTTTTGTAGAACAGTTCCCATCAGCAAAGTTTTTTTTCCTGTTCTTTTTTCATTCTGCCGATCTGTGTTCGATTTTTTTCTTGCTGTTATGCCACTGAAGAAAGTTCTATATAAAATTTCTTTAAAAAAGATTTAAAAAAAAAGTCTTATTGCGAATTTTGTGTAGCTTCAGAACGTGTCAGGTGTTTTAAAACCAGTTACACTGAATGCTGATTTCCCCCCCCCCCCAAAGGGGGAAAAATAGATTCTGGAATGTTTATATGAAACTGAATTTTCTTCGATTTGTCATTTGCAGGTTGTTGGTATGTTTGTATGATGCAGCAGTAACCTTCTAACCTTCTCATGCAAGTTAACAGAATGTACGGAATTCGTTTTTGTATAATATAAAGAGGTGCATTCATAAATATCAGCCTGGGTAAACCCAATATTTAGTATTTTTGTATTGGGAAAATATTGTGGGTAATACTGAACTTTTCTTTGTTGCCACAGTCTGGTCTGAAGACATTACTGAATGGCATTTTAATATCATACAAAGCTAACATTAATTGTCCTTGTTGTTTGGATGTGCATGGGATAAACAAACTGGATTGTCTTCCAAAAGTGCTTCCGTGGGCCTCATTTGACTGATGCAGGGACAGTATGAGATGACTGTTTTATGTTGTTTACTGTTTTATGTCATTTTAATTTGGGTGTCTGATTACCATCAAGTTGACCATTAGACATTAGTGTGCAGAATTGCCCTTACTGCTACATTTGTCATAAGTTTTAATCTCCATCCAACAATTAATGGCTGCACTCCAGTATAAAAATATGAAAGACTGTACTATACGAGTAATTAATGCATCAAGAAAGGCTTTTGGATTTTAATGTTTGATGTAGCTGTCCAAAGCTTAGTCGTCTGGGAAAAGAACATTATGAAACCAGTACAGAATGAAGCTGAAATGAGCTTTATCATTTTGGGTTGTAGATGTGGCACATGGTGGCTGTGACTTACTGCAGTGTTTCACATTATTTCAGTGACGTTTTAATGAGCTTTTCTTTACAGTGATAGATTCTTGGTATTTAAGCTGAATCGTTTTTTTTTTTTGTCATGCGAATGATAAGCTTTTTTTTTTTTCTTACTAGTACTTACTGGTACATATCTGCAGATTTATCATTAATATCATTTTACAGATTTCTGGAAACCTATGATGAAGCACGTAAATATGCAGTTTATACAAGTTGAATGGGAATTGGAATTAATGTAAGGTAAATTGCAGACCCTTAATGATGAAAGCGATGCATGAATTTTAACCATATGCAGATCTTGGTGGCTTCTTTCAGGTCAGATCAAACCAACTTTGAGTAGCTAGAATAACTTGCATTTTATTTAGTGTTACTAAAATGGATATTTAGAACTAGAAGATACTTACGGTGCTTTTTTCACATTTGTAATCAGAACATTTTTGTCAACATATTTTTCCAGTACACAAAATGCACTATACAAACTGAATTGTGGGGGATATACACATAATTTTCCATAAAAGGAACTTCTTGTTTAGGACTATACCAAGGTTTGTTTAACAACAGGAATAGTATATTTGTCTTCGTTCTGTCTGCAATCTCCAAATTTTAGGTATTTCAGTAAAATACATGGTAACTGAAAAGGACAAAGAATTTGTTGGTGCAAAGCAATCCAAAAATTTGAGAATACTGCAGAAAATAGTTTTTCTCCCATTTTAAAATAAAGCTTCTTTGCTGAGTCGTATTTTTCTTCAATGCATCATCTTTATGAAAAGATACTTTACGTACTTTACCAACCACTTTATCAATCTTTATACAGTAAAGATTGTGTATATAATACAGTAACTATATATTTATATTATCAGTGCCACATTTCTATTTTTAAAATTCGTGTGAGTCAATATCCCACTCACCAGGGCAGATGTGAAACTCGCAAGCACAGAAAGGAATTGCGTGCGCAGGCGTCATAATACCGTGCTCCAACTCTCCTTTTTTTTCCTCAAAGTATTTTTTTCCCTCTTGATTTAATCGTTGTCGATTACCTTTAGCTGCTCTCTGTGCTTAAGTGATACAGCATTTTTTTACCTTTTATTAGAAATGATACAGCATTTCTAATAAAATTTGAAGGGCTGTAGTTTCAAAACTACTAGAGATACAGACCTAATATTTGGGATTTGGAGTTTGGTATAGGAGTGCCTGTGCTTTCTTCCAGAGGACTCTGAGAGGGTGACCTGAGAGCCTCTGGGTGATTTGATGTGGAATAACCCAAATGGATTGTCTTTAACATGATAGTTGCTGCAGATCCAGCCCTGTATATCCATATTTCTGAGTCACATCAGTGCTTGGTGATAGGTCAAATCTATAGGAGGCAACTCTCCCATTTGGATGAATAAGACTGTGTTGGAATCTATATCAATTGATTTCCTCGAGAGATGAACCTGACCTTATAATTATGCAGTAGTGGTTGAGCTTAACTTTGTCAGATTGGCCAATTTTGCAAGTTTTTAAAAACAGGCTGATTGTCAGAAGGCAGGCTTAATGTTCTTTAAAACCAGACATGATGATGGGATGGCTACAGTTAGCTACCCAAAGCATGCTTGATTACCTAATAATAAATTAGTCCACCAATGACGAAAATCAGTGCAGCATTAAGTGGATATTGACTATCACTAGTGTGGATTGCATTTGAAAAGATATCTATGTATGTTTATGCCCATTAACGTAGTGAAAAGCACAAAATTATCCCAAAAGGAATGCCCAGAGGGGACAACTTCATAATGTAAATGATCTATTTATTTGGGGGGGGTGAATGAATGAAGGCAAATAAATATTGAATAGTACATGCCCCCTAGTTCCTACGCCCCTGTGCACAGTCCTAGGTCCATTTTGGTTCTGTAGTCTCCTGTTTTACTCTGTGCATGTGCAATTATATCTTTTTTAAAAAAAAGATTCCTTCCTACAAGGTCTTCTTTCTGTTAAATCTGCACTTCTGAATTTACTTGGAGCCACTGTTCCTGTAAGACCACCATTACATTTGAGTCTGATGGCTTTCTAACCTAAACAACAAAGCATTCAGGGCACA
This sequence comes from Petrocephalus sullivani, assembly GCA_026780845.1. NCBI lineage: Eukaryota > Metazoa > Chordata > Actinopteri > Osteoglossiformes > Mormyridae > Petrocephalus > Petrocephalus sullivani. Next base: position 24,697,431 of record JAODKM010000034.1, read on the forward strand.
ACATGCTCTGAGAGTGATTAATGTTCACCTTTACTGATTTTCCTGCTGAGAAAACGGGCCATTAATATTCAATGGCTGAAGAAAATGCCAACAAACAAAAAAGCCTAGTACATTACATATTTATGAAATTGATTAGTGGGAGATTTAACCCTCAGAATTATCCATTGTCATGCAGATACTGTTGACCTGCTTATTGGGGGACTAACAGCTAAGTGGATGTATGCAAGCTACTGGCCCGCTGTGTTTCGGACCGGCGTTCTGGCTCATGCCAAAGCACTGAGGCCTCACTCCTCAGCGATTGTGGGTTTGATTCCTCGCCCCAACTCCTTGCATATAGCCGGCATACTGTATTCTCAAGTGAAGTCAAGTCAAGCTGAGTCTTCATCTCAGCCATGTATAGCACACATGAAACTCCTTCTCCTAAACCCACTGTGAAACATTCATGACAGCACCGACAAATAAGGAATATGGAAAAATAGACATGGTGCCAAAAGTCCTGTATAATTAAGTGAAGGAGAGACAGAGGTAAGACTATATTTTTGACAGGACAGGACAAGACAGCATTAGGCTGAGTACATACACTGGGAAATGAGTGCATGGAAGCTCTGTCAATGCTTAACGTGGCGATCAAAGGCGTGCTTCGAGCTGAACGGCAGTCTCCCAGGTGCCCTTACACTGGGACTGTTTGTGCCAGTGCTTGCCAGTTGAGGGGATGGTATCCTGTCCAAGCTGACCCCTGTCTCATGCCCTCTGCTTTCCAGCGTGGGTGCTGGGTCAGTGCTTTTGGACGGTTTGTTTTGTGCTATGGTTGCCCCGTGTTCATTTTTTTTCAGTTTTTATTTTCCTCAATTCAGTATTTATTTCTTATGCATATTTCTGATATTGCCTGTGCTGGCTTGACTACTTATATGTGATAAGTCAGTTCCACATTTTTCTGGCATTTTATATGGGCTCTCCCCTGAATAGGAAGGCATTTAATGCTATATTGGAGTGGAGTACAGGTTACAGAATACACTCAGTGGCTGATCTATTACATAGTCAGTACTATTCAGTACCAGGTAGCACCCACCCTGGCCTCCAGTACCACTTCATGTGTTCCTGTCCTGTTAGTTTTAATGAGTCTGTCCATTCTCTTCTGGTCCCTCTTACTTGGTGTCACATCCCACAGAACTGCCACTGACTGACATTGTTTTTATTGACATTCTACTGCATAGACAGTGACTCACCCTCCTGACCCTGTCTGTGTGGTGTCTGTATTCAGTTACAGCCACATGATTGGCTGTAAATTTGGCAAGTGATATGTAATGAGGTTCTGAAAGTCTCCAAACTGGAGAGACTGAATTTGGATTTTTATAGTGACTTTCGGCCTCTGCATTCTGAATGTCCCAATTCCTTCATGATGAAGGTTAAATACAGCAGCGATCCCAGGAATGCACTTAAATGCAGACAGTCTTTACCAGGTTAAAATGTCTCTTCGGGTTTGTTAAACTTAATGGACTTTTGTTTTCTATGGTAAGTACTGGGGCCAATTTGAATATTCTTACCCGCATTATGCTTCACTGATTTAACAGGTGCAGGATTCTGAACAGGAGATAGTACGTTAATGACAACATTTAAACATTTGCTTACGTCTTAGATTATTATTGCTAAGTTTCAGATTATACTTTGGTGCTAGAAATTGTTTAGCCATCCATATCTGTGGTCATTTTAAGCATATTTATGAACACTACATATAATGACTAGGAGCAGAGGATGATGTGAATGGATATGCTGACCATGCTAGGGTCTCATTCTGATATTTGTAAGGAATATTTGTGAGGAAACTGTAGTTGTGCTATAAATTATACATAGGAAAGGGGACTGTTTGCATTCATAGCTGTCAGAGTGGCTTTGCAGCACAGTGCTAAGTGCTCTTCTCCAGTGACTGCCTGAGTAATAACGGAGCTTTGAAGACGGTCCCTTCTCCCACGTGGAATGTGCTCACTGGTTAGCCACTTCTCCCCGTCTGCGGAACCAGACAGCGCTCAAGCCACGAGAGACGGGTCAACTGTAGCATGTTAAACCAGCTGTGAGATATGGTCCCACAGGCATGTGGTGGGGGCTGAGGTAAAGGCATCTGACGGTTAGGTGTTATACATAAGGCCGGCCGCTCATGCTCGCTACGTAACAAGTGCTGTACATATCCTATAATTCAGAGCTTTGGCCATGCTCTCATTTGGCGTCCTGCTGCATATTCATTACGTCTGTGACACCTTTTTTTAATTTGCATATGGTTCCTGTAATGTCTAACATTTCAGTTTATATCTCGGTTTCTGTTAGGCTTAGCTGCCAATTTCCACCCCCAACGTCATGCTGCATGAAACCTGGACTCCATTCCATCAGCACCCCCCTGATGACTCAGCACTGGCCGTCTCTTGCTGCCCCTCTTCCCCCCCCCAGAGACAATACACCAATTATTTCGCTGCACCATAGCTGAACCTAGTTATTCGAACCCGTGAACTGAACACTTTACTCAGAAATCCCATGAGTCTTCCACAACCATGTATCCAGTACAGTGCTGCTCTGGGAATGGAGTCCATCCCATAAAACACAGGGCCCAAGGCTGGAGACATTTTGGATGGTGGTCAATCACAGGCCAGATACACATACAATCACATACTATGGACAATGCAGAGATGCTAATCTAACGTGTAGAAGGACCCAAACCCACAGGCTTAGAAGTATGAGGCCACAGTACTACCCAATATTACCAAAAGGCAATTGCACTAGTATGACTGTCTTATCTTACTAACATAAAATGTATTTAAATGATGTATCAGAACACTCTAATGCTCTCCATATATACAATTTGCCATCGAATTATTAAGGGTAATGTTTTCCTTAAGTGCAAGTAATTTAATGAGTGTAGAGTGCGCCATCATATTTTTATGCTATGATTATACCATAGAGAAAGTGTCGAATGCTGAAATGGATGTAATGGCGAGAGCTTAATGCAGTTTAAAAGTTGGATGAGCCATTAATTCATGCACTTACAAATGTGATCCTACCTCAGGACACAATGCCGCGAAGGTATCATGTTGAGATGGGCAGAACTTCAAAAACGGCCAGCCAACATTGATCGATCTCACATCTCGCTTACTACAAGTACAGTTCAGAGAGGGACAGATGGCCAGCGCAGATCTGTTAAAATAAAGCCGGCATCCTTCGACCTCCACACTTTTTTCACCCGCTAATGGAGCAGGAGCCTTCAAGAGAGAGCGCAGCATCAGCGTGCAGTAGCTCCGATTCTACGGTGCTCCGGGATGCCGAAAGCATGGCAGCGGGGGAGCTGGACCAACCTGGGTGAGCCTGATTGCTGTTTTATATTTTCATTCATTTAGCTAAAAACTAGGGGAAAAGCACACTAAAAATTTTATGTATAATAATATTATTATTATTTTTATTTTAGGACATGCCCTGTAATCTTAAAAAATCCATGTGCAATGCAGGATTTGGTTGTTTAACGCAGTAATGCCTGTGTGACTTGTATTTGTGAACATGAAGCTTAGCGCGGTGCCTGTTTTACTGGCTTTGTATTGATCTCAACAGTCAATTGATCTCAATGATTAATCATGAGTAATTGATCACTCAGACATATGTACTCAGAGGCAATGCAATTATTAATAATGGTAGAGCTACATCTGGCATCGCATAATTGTTTTAAGGACAAAAAGTCAAGAGAAAATATTTTATTTAATATTTCATCCAAAGCAGCATAATCATTCATTCTAAATCAGTAAAGAGCTGTTAATTCTGAACAGAAGCCTGAACCCCAGAATCCCAGGTGGGACATATTGCAGAAATCGACATAGACATGACGTATCTCCACTTACTAAGTTAAGTGAAGCGCTCATAGTTTTTGTGTCCCTGTGAATTTGCATATTTCACGTTAAGTCAAATACAATTTGATGACGCCCCACTTCTGAGTGCCAGCAGGGCTAGCAGTCGTCTGATGTAACGTCATCATAAACGCCCCAGAGGATTTCATTCATTTGTATGAGCGGTAAAATTTACATTCGATTGATGTCCACGAAACATTGTTAATTAAAGACGCCGGCGTCACATCACCTCCTGCTACTAGAAGGAGGTGCAGTGTGGGTGTCCTGCAGGCAGGAGGGCTCCAGTGACATGTGTCACAGATGCAGGCCAGAGAAAGGTCCATGGGCATCCACCATTGGCTTTGTTAACAAAAGAGGCGAAGGACCTCACGGGCTGCCTGGCACAGAAGACAGACTTGGCTGCTCGAAGCTGCCGTCTCGCCACCGTGAGCCCGCTAGGCTTTCCATACAGAAATTGATTTTTTCTCCTGCATTACAGATAATTGCTGATCACGTGGAATTCAGTCCTCTCTGGAGGCCTGGGGGAGGCTTGTCTGTGTGTGGCAGAGTGCTCATATCGGATATCTGGGGTGTGATCGCAGGAAGTTTGGCTGCCTGAAATGTACTGCCCAGTGGCTAATAACCAGCAGTTAGGGTTGGGTTTGTAACTTTACCGAATGAGATCCTGTCATCTTTTGAGTTTGTAGCTTTGCTACTGCTACCTTTGATGCAGCCAAAGCAGGGTTTGGCACTTGCTGTTAGCTGCCCCTAGCGATGGTCTGAGACAAGTCTGAGACTGAGTATTATAAGGGTATTACTTTTTCTGCTTATCTTAAAATAAATTATACAAATTACCAATATTAAATATTCAATAAACAATAACCAAGATAGATGTTAATAGTTGCTTCAGAACACAGCCATCCACATTCCAACCACTTTTACAGCACGGTTAATTCATTGACATTCAGGCATGCCCAAATGTGAGTGCATTGAATTGTGAATTGTGGAAGGTTTATCAAACTCTAATGTACCAGTCATCTCTGAAGAAAAGTGGCTTTAACAGCATCTTCCTGGCACGCAGTGAGTTTTGTTTACAGGGGCTTTTTGCATGAATATCCTGACTATGCCGGTGCTGCCTCATTTACCCCGGTAAACATGTTGAACAGAGAAACCAGGGAAAGGTTAGAAGGTTCTGCTTGCTGTGGAAACCCCCGAGCAAAGCATTTTATTATGATGCTGCCCTTTGACAGGCTGAGTGCACTACGAAGGAGCAAGAGAGGAAGTGTATTAAACAAGCAGAGATTAAACGGGCTTATTTTCAGTTATGTGCTCTAAAAGCATGCACGTTCTCTGCAGGTCTGATTAAGCAAAATTCATTGTCTAATTAAGGTAATTAATACAGTTTCCTGAAGATCTCCCGAGTCAAGTTAAAGGTTTTATGTTTTGATTTGGCATAATGGGCAATTGGACTAACTTTAATGCCATAACGTTTATTTCACACGTAGGATAGAAAAAGCAGCAAGACTGACAGTTGGGTAAATTCGAAAGTAATCTTACAAAAATTTGCATGAAAGGTGTTTGGTCTCCTGGCCCAAAGCAGCATTTAAGCACTCACTGCATTCTCTGTCGTTCTGCATGACACCACTCTCATCACGCTATGCAAAAGAGACCATCTGAGGGACTGTCCGCTCCATTACCTCCTGCCACATTTCACGGGGAAGACATGAATATGAAATATGTTTTGAAATATTTTCAGTCCAGAATCTGATCGGATTTTTTTTTCTGACAGTGCAATTTGTAACGCTTAATTCACTTTTCTTAAGGAAAATGGAACATGGAAAATGTGCTTTGACATTTGTTTTAATGTCACCTAGAAACTTGATTTTAAAATAATAATAACAGTAATAATAATATAGATACTGTACTCTCTAGTTCAGCGTAAACCTAGACAGTGTTTATGTTATTATCATTAATGATATATTTATTTAGCAGACAGAGTAGGGATGTGAGGACAGGGCCACCGAGTATCCCTGGAGCAGCTAGGATTACGAGCCATGCTCGGAAGCCTCATCCCCTGAAAAGTGGAGACCAGGGGAGAGCCAATGGGATCAGGCCTGTTGGGGATCAGAACTGGTGCGGTGCTGAGGTGTCACCCACTGCACGCAATCACTTGGGTCCTAATCTGAGGCGGCCCATCTGGGTTGTTGAGTGTAATGTTTTGCCTCTCCGGCATGATGACCATCTTCCCCTGCTGTCGGTGGAGTTTTACTGTATAAACCCCGAATTTCAGTAGTGGCACTCTCTGAGGTATGCAGACCAGGGAGTGGCCAGACCCCTGTAGGTGGGTATATCTTTTATTGGTCTGGTTGCTCCGATGGCTGCCAAACTCAGGGAGTAGCCTTTGCTGTAGCGGATTGGCTCCTCTCAATGGCGTCCAATGTCACTTCTATCAACGAGCGTATTATGAGACTCAGATTAAGGCACTCTTTGGGTGTCTTGTCTGTTGTCTCGGTGTATATCACGGTGAGTGATATCTCGGTGAGGGAGACATTTTATTCGCAACTTCGCTTGGTGGTTGATGGGTGCTCACAAGGTGACACTCCTCTGGTCATGAGTGAGTGTGACCACCGGCACTGATAGGGCTGGTTATGAGGACTGTGTCCCCATGGGTCTGGTGATCGTGATGAAAGTGGGTCCATGTTCCTTGACTTTGAAAATGCTGCATCGTTGGTACTCCAATACTGGTGGTGTGGCGAAGGAAACTGGTCCCCATCCTCGTGGACAGACGCTACAGGCTCCTCCAGAACTGCAGAGAAGTGCCCAGTTTGTGAATTATGACCACAGACTTATTGTTGCTATTCTAAAGGGCCCATAAGTTAACACATACTAGGAAATTTAGGCTGGGATTTGCCAGACTCCAAAATCAAGCTGCTTCTAATGGGTCATGAGGGTCATTAGGTTCCTGGAAAGGGGTGTGTGCTGCTTCTGGGATCATCATAAGGCAAAAGTTTCAAGTTGTTAGAGTCCCGGTGCTCCCTGTTTTGCTGTAAGGTTGTGAGACATGGACGTCATCCAGCGATCTGAGATGAAGACTTGACTCCTTTGATAGTGTCTCTCTACAGAGAATCCTTGGGTAACAAATGGTTGCTCAGGGAGTGCCAAATAAGACACATTACCTGCATTGTGAGGGAGCATCAGTTACGGCACTATAACTATGTGGCGTGATTCCTTGAGGGTGATCCGGCACACAGGATCCTCACTGCTATGGAAATGAGCAGCTAAACATTCAGGTAACACCTGGCTGTGGCAGATACATGGCCATTTCCGGAGGGTGGGACTGGGGGGTTGCTACCGGGATCCTGAGATGTTTCATCATGTGGTGGGTGCATCAACGTGCTGTACCAGTACATGATCCCCAACCTGACCTGAGTGGCATCCCATCCAGAATGCTCTTCAATTCTGTGATCCATGCGTCATTATGGGCCCCTGTCACCCTGAGCAACATACACTGATACAGGATGGATGAATGAATGGGTAATAGCAATGGACTTCACAGTCATAATCATCAAAAAAATATGAAATTAAGATCGGTGAGTTGGGCTCATTTAAAATCCTCCTGAACATTTTGGATTAGTCTTATGTTAGAGATGATAATATATGCACATTGTAAGAAGGTTCTATTCTATCCTATTCTATTATGGACAGCAGTTTTAGTTAAAGCATTTTGGTTAAAGACACCAATACACAGCCTGTGGGTTCCTGGTTATAGAAAAAACTCTAGGGGTCTAGTTTATAACACTAACCTAACTAACCCTAACCCTAAGCCTAAATCATCTTCCTAAAATATTAGGAATAATAAATTTGAAGAGTAAACAACCACATGACTCTTACATGTCATATTAATTTGACACCTGAAATGTCACTGCTTAATAATAGTGCTGTGTTGCATAATGTGGGTGGGAATTTTATGGACTCCAATACTTTCAATATTCCAGGACTAGTACGCCACACTATTGTTGTGTCTCCTGGGGTATCAGGTCTCTGTGGGACCACAAGGGTGATGAGTGTATGGTGAGAAATAACTGTAGCTATGGTTATTCTAATTTTCTAGAAAAATGTCAAGTCTCAGAATTTTTTTTTAAACTTACGTATCCACTGATCACTTCAGTAGCATTTGCATTTACATTTACAGTATAGCATTTGGCAGACGCCCTCAGCCAGAGCGACCTATATAAGTTTTTTAAAACTCCATTAGTAAATTATGCATATAATCGCATGTAAAAAAGGTGTGCACTTTTAATTTTCTGCTAAATGAATCCCACAGCAGAAAGGCAAGGCACAGGAGAGGCTGGATTGGCAAGCGGTCCCTAGGTGTGTTACCTAGCAACAGGACACTCAGTCAGGGTCAGCAGATGACAGAACCCTGACTATGACTGTCGCTTGATCTGCAGAGTGGAGTTTGCGTTGTAGGTTGTAGCTTGGAGTTGTTACTGTTTGCCGAGTATCACAATGTCTTTCAGAGGAGATCTAGTTAGAAGATTTATTTAAAAAAATCAATTATTAAATCAAACTAACTTCATACGCAGTGGAATACATTCATATCTGAAGACTTAAGTATACTATGGACTACATCACCTCATAGAGTGCCCTCCATAAGACATTTTCCCTTTATTTACCCCTCTGCTCCCCAGCTTACAGGTTTAGTGTGGCGTTCCTTAGTATGCTTGTGTGCTTGTTGCAGGACGAAGTGCCTTCCAATGAGTTTGGAGGCATTTACTGTCAGCAGTTACATCATTATTGAAGATGTAACATCAGTGAAGAAGTGTGCCAGTGCCTGTGGCAGCTATACATGCCCAAACCATGACACCCCCACCACCATGTTTAACAGAGCCGGTTGGATCTTGGCCAGTTCCTTTTCATCTCCACACTTTCCTCTTACTATCACTCTGATGCGGGTTAATCCTGGTCTTGTCTGTCCATAAGACAGAATTCTGCAAACTGTAATCTGGCCATCCTGTTTTCAGGGCCGACTAGCGGTTTGCATCTTGCAGTGTAGCGTCTGTATTTCTGTTCATAAAGTCTTCTGCGGAAAGTCGTCTCTGACAAATACTGCAGACTTTTTCTGATCTGCTGCACAGGCATTTGGGATTTCTCTTTACCATAGTGAGGATTCTTCTGACATCAGCAGTGGAGGTCTTCCTTAGCCTACCAGTCCCCGTGAAGCCAGTTGTCCCAAACATTATGGTGCCCTGAAATGAGAGGAACTATTTATAAAAAGTTTTATAATTTCTATATGGTGAAGCCGAAATGAATACAAATATCTTTATATTATAATCTGGAATGTGCACTTTAATCACGTCTGAATTGTTTAGTTCAAAATTTTAAACTGAGGAGCTGAGGATTAAATCAAGGAAAATGTCTTTGTCCCAAACATTACGGAGGACACTGTATGCCTGTGATCATTTTATATGATATACTATATTGTGCTGTGCCCTATATGCTGTCCCATTCAACAGCTGCCCCTATCCCCAATAATCAAAAGTTAACATTAGACCAACTTACATTTTTGCCTTTATTAACTGCAATCTTTGCAATCAACATTATACTTTCTGCAGAATATATAACCAAAAGTACTGACTTGCTAATTACAGATAGTATATGAACTTTATAAACATTTCCATTTAGGCCATTATCATAATATTCATCATTGTTACCATTATTTTGCTCATAACAATAGCAGTCACATAGTAATCTTCACACAGGCTTGTGGTTATACCGGAGGCTCTGATAGACAGCCACTGATATACACAATAGCTAAGAGAAGCACAAGAGAAAGGAAAGGGAATGGCCAGCAATGACCCCCCCTTTGGATGCATGCACTCCAGGCATGGGGTACCATCAGGTCCAAGACAAGGCACACAAGACCAGGGACAGCTGGGACATCAGACAGGACAGGGCATATCTGGACTGACACCGGACGTGACCAGAGACATGGGACCAACATCAAACAGGACAAAGCACACGGGCCACCAAGCATAAACGGGACTAAGGGAATAGGAAAGAGGGAAGTAAGTACAGACATACTTCATACACCACATCAGAACCGGGCAGAAAGGACGGGGCACACTGAGAGCAAGAATGGAAGAGCAGGATTGGTTGGCATATAGACAGGGAGCCAGGGCAGATGGGATAAAGGATCATAATTCAAACATTAGAAAGACTATACAAAGGGTTCAGACAGTGTTAAGACAGGTATAAAAGGGTGTTGAGACAGGACTGGGGAAGTAAATGGCAGGAGCAGAGAGCTCCTGAATTTCCCCCGAAGTCTAGAGGAGCTAGACAGTGGCTGGGGAGCACTGGTTCGGCTGACTGACATGGTCTGTGCCATCCTGGGCCAAGGCCTGTTGACCCAGTTGAGGAAGGGCCGGAGCTGGAGAATGGCAGGCTGGTGGATGGCACTAATTGTGCGTTCCATTATCCTCGGAGGTCTGAGCTCGGAACTCAGAATAATGTCACATCCGCTAAAAACTCCGGGAAAACCGAGTCGGATGCATTCCACCCGCCGAAATCGGATCCAAGATGGAAGCCTCCAAGAAAGTGGCTCTTGCGCTAGCTCTTTTGGAGTACGAACGGCTCCAAGCGTATGCCGTTCACCGTAGCAACACATCTA
>JAODKM010000034.1:24712210-24728775 GCA_026780845.1 Petrocephalus sullivani
TAAAGTGCTTAAAAATTTAAAATATCACAGCACCACCTACAGTCTTTGCACTGGGCAGCCATCTTGAATCCGAAACTTGGGGCACTCTGGCCTGCCCAAGCTTTTGTCTCGGATTTTTGAGAGACAAGAGCGCGCATGTCGTAACTTCCGGCCTCGAGGCTCGGAATCCGGCTCGGATTCCGACCTCCCAAGGATAATGGAACACACGATAAGCGGGACCGCAGCCAATCTGGGCAGTGTGAGTGGGGTTTGTGGCCTCTCTATCCCCTCCGGGACACCGACAACCACCCTGGGGTTTTTCCACATCGTCCCTAGGGCTGTCGATTTCCCTGGAACTGGGGAACGTGGGGTTCACGTGAGGCTTTGTGACTGAGAAAACAGGGGCACACAACAAGAGCATGGACTGACGAGTTTGGACACAGAATGATGCCTACCAGCTCTCTTTCTAGATACTCCAGCAGGATATCCTTTGGGTCTTCTCCTACAGGATATCCTACTGGGCTGGTTGACGAGACAGCAGTTGGTGAGATGGGCACTGACAAGAAGGCAGGGGAACTGGGCTTTGGGACATTATAGGGGAACCGGATTCCAGGGATGCTGCAGAAGAGCCAGGCTCTTGGAGAGGCACCAGCAGGTGTAACTGGCATTGGTGGCAAGACTGCAGGAAGGACAGACGTTGGTGGTGAGGTGAACGTTAACCTGACTGCAGGCGACGTGGGTGCTGGAACGACAGCAGGCACTGGTGAGGGAGCCGCTGGGGAGCCAGATGACTAGGATGGAGCAGGCTTCTCTGGACAAAGTGCCGGAGATGTGGGTTCATCTGGATGGGGCACTGGAGACCCAGGGTCTTACTGGACCAGGTGCAGGAGACACTGGCTCCTCTCTGGGCTGGGAACCAGGGACGTGGGTGAAGCGGCCCTCTCTGGGCCTGGTGTTGGAGAAGCAGCTGATAGGGCAGGCACTGGGGACTCAGGTGAAGCAGCTTCCTCAGGGCCTGAGACTTTCAATGTGGACAATATGGAAGTGCCCTCCTCGGGGCTTGGGACTTGCACTGCAGATGAGGCAGAAGCAGCCTCCTTGGGGCCTGGGACTTATGATGTGGATTCTGCAGAAGTAGCTTCCCTGGGGTCAGAGGCCTACGCTGCAGACCCTGCAGAAGTGGCTTCCCTGGGGTTAGAGACCCACGCTGCAGACCCTGCAGAAGGGGCTTCCCTGGAGTCAGAGGCCCACACTGCAGACCCTGCAGAGGGGGCTTCCTTGGGGTCAGAGGCCTACGCTGCAGACCCTGCAGAAGGGGCTTCCTCAGGAACCAGCAGTGGATAAGTGACCGGTACAGTGGGCACTGGAGAAAGGACTGGCAGAATCAGCACTGGAGACACAGGGTCTGGCGAGATGGGAATAGCAGGGATGGCCAACTTCTTATGCTTCTTATCACGGGAACCAGGTGGGGCACTTCCTGTAAGTGAGGTATGTCTGCTGGCCTACTTGGGGTATGGAATGGGCAACACAGCCCTCTTGAGGTTAAGGACTCTTAAGCGTCTATGGACTCTGTTTGGAGCTGGGGCAACAGTGGCCGTGGAGCTAGATACGGCAGGCACGGCAGTTGGGGAAACATATTATGACTGCAAAGTAGTGGTGGACACCAGAGACACAGAGGGAACTCCTTTTGGACCAGAATCCAGAGTCAACGGCTCTTCCAGACTGGGAACTGGGCTTGTCACGACCTGCTGTGATACCTCTCTCCAGGCATTAGAAATCGCCTCTGCCTTTTGGGGATCCTAGATCGGGATGAGTACTGGCATTGCTGTCCCAATCTGCCAGAGAAGCAGAACAGGCAGTGGGCTCTCCCACACAAAGGCCTGCCACTTCCTATGCTGGTCTTTGCTCCCTCTCCCACACGAAGGCCTGCCACTTCCTATGCTGGTCTTCGCTCCCTCTCCCACACGAAGGCCTCCCACTACCTATGCTGGTCTTCGCTCCCTCTCCCACACGAAGGCCTGCCACTTCCTATGCTGGTCTTCGCTCCCTTTCCCACGCAAAGGCGTCCCACTTCCTATGCTGGTCTTCGCTCCCTCTCCCACACGAAGGCCTCCCACTTCCTATGCTGGTCTTTGCTCCCTCTCCCACACGAAGGCCTGCCACTTCCTATGCTGGTCTTCGCTCCTACATTTTGTATCTTGCCTCCTTCCCACTTGTACCTTCGTGCTTTGCCCCTTTTTTAAGCCTCCTTTCTTACCCCTTGTACCGCCACCTATTCTTTGTACCATTGGCTAGGACCAGGACAAGCACGCCATTTTCATCTGAGCCCCCTTCTCTCGGGGCTCAGTGCTGGCCTGGCTTAACCCCCTGTTGAAGCACAGCTGTTCACTCCTCATCCCTCCCCTGTCTGCTGATGCACTGGCCTGGAAGGTGATTTTATTTCATTACCGAAGCAGAGGAGACATGCTACTCCCCCCCCCCCCCACAACACACACACACACACTTCTCCCAAAGGCATTAGCCCTGGAATTGTGGTGACAGACGAGTCTTGTTATCTGGACAGTTTATTCACTGTGTCCCAGTTGCACAGCCTAAAGTCAGAACTGTGGAGCGATAACTGAGCCTCTGGTAGGAGTCAAATGAAAATGGAAACAATTAAGCCCTGAGAGCAATGGATTTTGCAGACAATGAAGTTGGGCTCTTTACATCTCCGTAAGTACAGTGCTCTACTTGTATTTTTGGGAGTAATAATCTCTGCATTTGGTCAGTATTTGTCTGTCTTGACTAAAACAGTGCCGCTATAATAAAATCTTCTTAGGCATAACACAAGTCGTTACTGAAAATTACATTGCTGTTTTTTTTTGCTATAAATTTGGATGTTGCTATCTGTTGGTGACTTAAGGTTGGCATATATTAAATAATAAATGAAGATTAGGGGGAAAATGTTTTATAATGAGCATATTGACCATATTTTGACACCAGGATTTCTCCAGATACTCTTGCTATAATACTGTTTTATTGTGTACAGTATGTGTATTATGAATATCTGGTGATAATAAATGTATTGAAACCTGACCTTACAGCATCAAATTAAACAGGCATACAGCAGTTTCAACCTGTTTCAACCTGACAGCGATGAGAAGCACATACAGAGACATACAGAGAAGCACCAAATTCCTCTCATCCTCCCCCTGAGCTGTGGCACATCGAGAGCTTAAAGGGAGACACACAGAAGGCAAGATTCTGTCCTGAACCCAACATGGGGACAGTATGGAGGCTCAGCTCACACACACAGTGAAGGGAAGGTTCAAACCCCGAACCCAACATGGGGAGAGCATGCAGGCTCAGCACACACAGTGAAGGGAAGATTCAAACCCCGAACCCAACATGGGGATTGTATGCAGACCTAATATGCAGACAGAGAAGGCAAGATGCAAACCCAGAACCTATAATCGACCCTCCCTAACAATGCAGGCAATGTGCCTCATTTGGGACTGCCTGAGCAACCGCTCTTTCAACACAAAGTCAAAACAGTATTTCAGGGCGGTTTAACAGAATGTTAAAAATGGGAGCGACAGAGAGGGACAGAGAGCGAGAGGAGCAACGATCAGCACACAGCTGTTTTATTTCCCTGCGGTTAAAAACAAGTTAGCTAAATAATGCTCCACTTTTTTTGATCAACTGTTGTTGTTCTTGATGGGTTGTGTATGAGACACAGAAAGATGTTACCTGTGTCCCTCTGCTTTGCGATTTTATTTTGTTTGCACTGATTGGGCTATTAAACTTCTTGTGTGATTGTTGTAGTTATTGTCCCTATATGAAATGTTACTGATGGTATTAACTGCCTGCAGTAGTAAGAGTAGAATGTTTTTCGCAGTGACCCTGTTACTGCCGCGGACTTATATATATGTGCGTGCATGTGACTTGGGAAGTCGTGGTGCACACCCGAAAATAGGGCTCCCCCAAAAGCCACAGTGTAATTCGAACCCTGAATATAATCTTATAATCATGTCAGTGTAGGAAATAAAGATTTAAAAAATAACGTATTATACATCACAAAATGTATTATGATTACATTTATTAAACGTAATAAAAGATTAAAATTGCGATTGGTTTGGGTTGTAGTTAAATATAACAATACGCATCTTGAAATATTAAACTTTGAATGGGCTAGAAGGCTGTAATTTCAGCACCACAAACTGTATTAGACGTCTATCATTACTGAAGCCATCAACCTTCCAGTTTTTTATGGGTAAATATGGACTGTGTAGACCTCAATTCAAATTTTGCAAAGCAGTCATCTTGTGATCCTGTACTGGATATGTAGTTGGAAGACAGGTGGATGGATGGATGAAGCAGCCAATAATAATCACTCTGACTGGTGTAGCCTTGGTTTCTCCCTGCCCTCATTGGGCAGTTGTCTTTGTTCTGTGCAGTGCGCTGATGCTTGTCTTGAAAAGGTAATTAATTGTCATTGTTGACACTCCGCAGCAGAACAACAAAATGTGTCCTCTGCATCTAATCCATATGGGACATTGTGACACAGCAGTGGGCGGCTAATTCAGAGCCCGGGCAGCAGTACCTTGCGCAGTGGACCTCAGTGGTACCTTGCTGGTCAGGGATTCAAACCACCAATCTTTCAATCACAGATGCACTTGTCCATAAGTATTAGGCCACCACTGCCATGTATGGCTGCCTCTATGCTTGGCAGTTCTCAGGGGTTATCCCTGTGTGCTGTGCATTCTTGTTGAACCTGCTCTGTTCATTTGGGCCAAACAGGAGTTTTATTTCGTGCATCATACAAGTAAAACAAATCAGGAGCATAATTAAGGGTTAATGCACTCCAAGCCTTGGACTATACTCTTAAATTTAAATACATGGTTGAGGAGGCAAATAAATATATGCAGCAATAGATTCAGTTGCGTTTTGCAAGTTATTTATTATATATATGTGTTTGCTAGGGTGACGAGATAATCCATGTCATCCCGGACACTTTGAGCTAGGACAGGATTTGTAAGCTACCATTTCAATTCTAAGGACCTGGATTTCACGTAAGCACTGCGTTCTTGTTGTGTGCTGATTGGTCAGTCTCCTATAATCATGCTGGTATCACTAATGTTAATGTGAAACAGCTGGATGAGTCTTTCAATCAAAGAAACAAACCAGTCAAAGTGCAAGAAGAACTGAACTATTTAGCCAACCAAAGGAGCCTTTCAGGTTTAAAGTAGTTTATAAAACCTGAAGTAGCTCAAAGTATCCAGGAAATCAAGAATTATCTGGTCACCCTAATGTTTTCAAGCATTTTAAAACAGCCATCTTCCACTTAGAAATAGACAGTCGCCTTCCTTGCAGAGATAAACTCGGCACACCACGGCCGCGTGGGTTTAATGCTCTTCTTCCCATGGCCTGTGATTCCTGTAACATTTATTTCTCATGGTAAATGGGCAGAGCAGATATGCCCTTCATCAGGAACTCACTGGTACCTCTCTATCCTGCAGTCAGAGATGCCTTCTGGGGATTATACCCTCTCAGGGGAAAGGCGAGATTGTCATATGGATGGTTACAGATGGCAAATTTCAATCTTGACCAATCTGACCTTGAAGTGTAGGAAGAAAACTGACTGCTGGCACAGACTGGTTTTCCGATAATTACCGGGAGGTAATCAAGGGGTTCAGTGAGAGGTTGTGGAAACCCATCAATATGCCATTATTGCTCGGGATTTAAGGATTTGTAACAACTCAAGAAATGAATGAGAAAGCTTAACACCTTTGAGGGCTGACATCTATCTGCAGGAGATATTAAGAGGAAGAAGATTAAGAAAGTCTGGAACTAAACTTTTATTATATCATATATTATATTTATATGTTGTATAGCTGTGAAATATATTAATGTAAACATGTAATTATATGAAGCAACATATTATTTGAACAATTATATGATAATATCAGCCCTATAGCCAGTCACTTCCAGGATTCAGGGTTAAATTTCACAGATTTCCTCTGGATACCCCAGTTTCCTACTGCAGCCCAAAAACATGTCGTTAGGGCAATTGGTAATACAAATCACCCATATTGTTTATGTCCTGCGACTGGCATGCCATTGAGAGAGTCCTCTGCCTTAGGTCTTGTGTTTATTGGGATAAACTCCAGGATCTCCATGATGAAGTGGTTAAGGATTATTGTATTATAATTGCTTTATTTTATAGGTAGGCTATGACTCCAGTGCGTCCGAGTTAATGATGACAGGAGATTTACATAATAGCTGAAGTCTGGGTGCATATCTGGTCTCAAATGGCAGATCTGCTTCTAAGGCCCAGATGTTTGGACCTGGTGGATATTCTCATGTGCTGAATGAATTCTTCATGGAATCCTGGTATGACTGAGATGTGGGTAAGAAAAATGAATGTGGATAAGAGACCCTTTGTTAATCAAAGGAAGTGCTACAGCCTGAAAGGCATTTCTATTCCTTACTATATGAGAGCACTTTCATTACTGTATTTCAAGGCTTCGTCATTCATAGGCAAAAGAACATTGAAGAAGACACGCCAAATCCTGTCAGTTCATCACATTAGAATCTATAGCACATTTTTTGACATTTGCCTTTAGGTTATGCTGAGTCCTGCAGTTCCTTTGATCTTCCTAGTTGTCTTAGGGTCTTATGCTTTCTTTCCGTAGCATATCCCAGTTTTGTTTACCCAGATTTCTCTGGAATGTTTCACTAGTTAAAACTAGTGAGTGTCAATCTGATCAAAAGGGACGTATGGCTTTTCATTGCAATAAAACCTTGGGAAAAAAAACTTTTTTCCCTTTTTGAGAATCACTGAATGAGAGGTGTGTTGTTCAGTTTTGACTGATATTATGGAATTATATCCAATGAGACCCAGTGTTGCCAAAAACATTGATTAATCAAGTAGACTGATCTGCAGCATCCAAGTGACATCACGCTCCAGTTAAGTCTGGTGTTTTTTTTTTTTTTAGCATCAAGCTCCAATCTGGGTGAACAGATTTTGTGGATCTTGTACGGAGAGAGACTGGAGGCCAACTGTGTTGCTACAGCAGAGACACTGCAGCCCCCCTGAAAGGGAGTCTGACATTACAAACATTAATCTTTTAAATCCACTTCTCTTAATGTTTGTATACTACCTCACACTGACACACAAGTCTATGTATAATAGCTTACACTTACATACATGTGTCAGTATAATGACACTTACACACTTACAGTTGCAACCAGAAAACCCTCTCAGTCCACCAGGTACTGGAGCAACCCCTGGAGGCGACGAGTGTCTAGGAGAGCCCAGATGGTGTAGACCTTCTCCCCATCTCGCAACACCCGAGGCAGCAGGACGGCGGCGGCTGTTTCAGGGTGCAAGGTGAAAGGCAGGTGAAATATGATAAACGCTGGGGGGCTGAAGTTGATAAGACTCCAGGCTAATCTCACAAATCACCTTAAACGGCCCAGTATATTTAGGGGCTAGCTTGCGGCATGAGGTGAGGTGCAGGTTCCCCATACAGGGGCAGACATGTTAGCCAGGCCAGTAGCTGGGAGCAGTATGTGCATGAGGCCATGTACTCTTCTACATACTTTCATCACCCAAGCCACCATTATTGGTGAGAGACCAGCCGCACAGTGCTAGAGACCCCAGTATGTCCCGTGCATCGGGAGGTGTGCACCCACTGAACGGTGGCCGTCTGAAATTGTGGAGGTACGTACAGTCTTCCTGGTGGGCACTCTGGAGGGGGAGCATGTTGATTGTTGTTTGCCTGGATGGTTTCATCCAGCTTCCAAACTTCAAGACCTGCAAAACAGGGAGGCTTGCTCCTCTGATTCAGGGGAGTCATGTTGACAAGACAGGAGACTTTGAAATCAAAGCAGGTAAAGAACAGTGCCCAGCGGGCTTGTAGGGCATTTAAGGTTAGGTGGTCTGTGAATACCATGAAGGGTTACTTAGCCCCCTCCAACTGGTGTCTCCACTCCTCGAGTGCTAGCTTGATAGCAAGGAGCTTCCAATCCCCTCCGACATAATTTTGCTTGGTGGTACCCGCTCCAGCATCCGATGAATCTACTTCAACCTTGAAGGGAAGTTCTGGATTAGACTGCTGGAGTACACGAGTTGAGCAGAAAGCATTTTGGAGTTTCTAAAAAGTGATGGTGAAGTGCTGGTTCTTGAGGGAGGTCAGGGAAGCTGCAATCAGACTAAAGGTTTGTATGAACTTGTGGTAAAAAACCTGAAGTAAAAAAATTGCTAGGCAACTGCTGCCAATTGCTGGGAATCCTCTTCAAGAGTACCAAGAAGATTAAGTAATGTCCTATTGAATCTTTCACAACTGCCATTCCCCTGAGGGTGATAAGGAGTTGAATGACTTTTCTGGGCTCCATAGAGTTCACAAAGCTCTTTGACCAAGACTCAAAATTAGGATCCTGATCTGCAAGAAACCTCTTGGGGAAACCAATTGGCTGAATTACGTGTCTCCTTAACACATTAGCTGTAGTAGCCGCCGTCTGGTCCCTAGTGGTCACCTCCCAAGCAAACGTGGTAAAATGGTCCATCAGCACCAAGATATACTGGTGCCCAGTGGGAGATGGAGGTACCTTCAAGAAATCCATACACACCATTTCCATAGGGAAGGATGTAACTATAGGTACCACTGCTGTTTTCTAGTTAGTTGAGGATGGAGGATACAGTGAGGACAGGTAGCACTCCATGCCTTTACCTCCACTATCTGTCCAATAGAATCGGCTCCAAATAAGGGATAAGGTCTTTCCGAAACCAAAATGACCTCCATTGTCATGATATAGTGTCCACACTTTGTCTTTCAAGTGAGAGGGCAACACAATCTGCTGGCTGCTCGATAGGCTCAACAGGTCTTTTATTCTCCTTTGACCCCTTTTTGCAAAAAGAAACGGTTCCTCTGGTGCCACAGTTGTTGGGCCTCTGGAGTCAGGGCCTGTCATTCAACTGGGCTCGGGGACCCTTGCATCTGTAACCATGAGACAATTTTAGCAATCACCACATCTCGTCCCTAAGCTTGTCGCCAGTCAATTGCCCCCCAATCTTGAAACTCACCAGAGACTGACACCTGTCCCACTATAATTGAAGTGTCCACCCCATCACAGCAGGCATGCACCCCCTCTGCAGGTACCAAGGTTAGTGGTGCCATTTCATGATCCTGATCTAACATCAACCCAACACTGCTCCACACTGCCCAAATTAGCAGTCTGTAAATGTGCCAAAGGGTTATTGGCTGTGAATACTGTAAAAGATTATCCCAACAGGTAGTCATGAAATTTCTCAGTAATTGCCCACTTCAATATAAGAAATTCCAACATGAATGAGCTATAGTTAAGATCATTCTTTTGGTGGGAGTAAACTCTGGCTGGCATAAGCTATCACTCGTTCCACACCCTCTTGTGTTTCAGTCTGTACAGCCCCCAACCCATGACTTCAAGCATCAGTAAAAAGGGCAATGTAAAATCAGCAAAGGCTAGCACTGATGCCTGACTCAATGCCTCCTTCAATTGTTGAAAAGCCTGACTGCACACCAAGGTCCAAGATTTGAAGTGAAGACTTACCTTTTGGGACCGTCTTTAGGCACACCCACCAGAAGAGTATGTAAAGGAAATGCAATTCGGGCAAAAAATGCTGGTAGTACCCTGCTAGCCCAAGAAAGGAAGACAGCTCCTGTACCATAGTAGGAACAGGCCAGTCTCCACCCAGTCTACAGCAATCACATGTCCCAAATAGCTCACGCTACATCTGAAAAGACTACACTTAGTCAGTTTCAGGCCATGCTGGGCTAATCAGTTAAAGACTAGCTCCAAATTCTTTAGATGTGCTTGTAAATCAGCAGAAAAGACAATTATGTCATCCAAATAGATCAACAAGGTTTCAAAATTACAATCTCCTAGACAAGCCTCCATCAGCCTCTGAAAGGTTGCTGGGGCATTGCATAAGCCAAAGGGCATTTAATCAAGCTCAAATAAACTCATAGGTGTAGTAAAAGCTGCCATTCACCAAAAATGGTACATTACAGACAGGTTTGTAATTGCTGAGCTCCTGTGGATTCAAACGTGGTTTCTTTGGTAAGGGTCTTATTACTGCTACTTTAAATTTGTCAGGCACAACACCTGACGATAGGGATGCATTCATTATGGCAGTTATAAGTCTTGCCAGAACTCCCAGGGATTCTTTAAGAAGCTTAGTGCGGATTGGGTCCAGTGGGCAAATGATTGGTTTGGTTTTAGTTGTTATAGTTATAATTCAAAATCATTATGGGTGTGTTCATGTTCTGTTTGCATCAGAGATATGTGTGAGCCATTTGGACATGCTTGAAGCCTAATGTGTGTAATTTCATCATTAAAAAAACTAATAAAATGTTCACTACTAATTTTACTCGGTAGCAGAGGTTCAGCCTTATTCAGCAGATGAGCTGTTATCTTAAAAAGGTAGCATAGATTATTTCTATCGTGATCAATAAGTTTAGAGCAATAAGCTGAAAACTCCTTATGTAGTGCATGCTTATATTGTTGCAGGCTGTCGGCCCATGCCAACTTGAATACTTCTACAGCTGATTTCCAATAAAGATTTCCATTTGCGCTCTGATCTGCAGCACTCCCGTGCGTATGATCAGTAAACCAGGGGGAGTGTCTGGTGGTTTTAGTGACTTTACTTTTCAAAGGTGCTGTTTCGTTTAGAATCTGACTAACCACTGTATTGAAGTCAAGTGTGACTTTGTTGACATCTGTATTAGATATGAAGTCACATTAATTTATTGCTTATTATTATCTATAGCCATATTTATAATACCTTACGAAAGTGTTACAATGGATTATAAGAACTGTCATTAGCTTTTATGAATATGGGCTTCAAAGAGTGTTACCATATTGTTTAATGAGGCTTTTCATCATATATTTTCATTAACCTTCATTTATATCACTCTAATGTCTTTTGAGGTGAGGGGTTTAATATTTCTGATTGCAACTGTACATGCATGTGTCTGAATACTAACTTACACTTACAGTATATGCACTTACATGTCTGTATACTAGCTCTCACCTAGACACACGTGTCGGTGAACTAGCTCACACTTACACACATTTGCTGGTATGCTAGCTCACATTTACACGCACATGTCAATATACTAGTTCACACTTACATCCACATGCTCACACTCACAGGAATTTGTTGGTATACTAGCTCACACTCACATGCACATGTTGGTATACTAGCCCCTAATTGCACAGACATGTCAGTGTTTTCACTCACACTTAAACACATGTCAGAATACTAGGTTACACTTACACACACGTGTCGATATACTAGTTCACACTTACACGCACATGGCTGTATAATGGCTCACACTTGCACGCACATGTCTATAATAGGTCACACTTACACGCATGTCTCTATTATAGCTCACACTTACACATGTGTCTGTATCTCACGCTTAGTGCATCTGGTAGGTCAGTGTGGCGGAATCCCACCCCAGCCTGCTACAGCCCGCCTTCCCCATCCACGTCCTCCCCTGCTCCTTCTGCTGCACTGCCCCCTCCCTCCCCTGTCCCGGTCCCCCGATTGCAGCTTCAGCCAAAGAGGACGTGTAAAGGAGGGCGATGGGGCTGCTCTTTGGCGGCAGAGAAATCACCAGTGCTGGGAACATCCAACTGTGGTGACTGACGTTCCCCCCACCCTCGTGCATGCCTCTATCATCCCTCCACGCGTGCGCACACACACACACACACACACACCCACCACCCATCCGACCCCCTCCCCCTCCTCTATCTACCCCCCCTCCCTTGCCCCCACATCCGTGCAGCTTTCACAGCGATGCTCTTACACATTGTTCCTTAGCCACAGAAGCTGCATGAAGGTGGCTAAATGCAGCCGGCACGCTCCGTAGGCTGGAGCCGGGCAAGCTGTGCCCCCCCATCCCGAATCCGGGCACCACGGGTTTGTGTCGCCAAGGCACGGAGATGCAGGCAGCCGGACAAGGGGCTCATCTCTCTGCCTGACTGTTGGCTTCCCCCGCTTCTCATTTCTACGCCTGAATTAATCATCTTTTGCACTTGTAAATAAATTCTGCGGCATGGCGCTGGAGTGAAGTCCAGCCCGGAGCCCTGGGTGAAGTTCTGCAGCACGCATGGATGTTTTTAGCTTTGTGAAGATGCCAAAACTGTCAGGGTGAGTGCTCCTCGGGCTGCCTTTGTGTGCTCATATGCTGCTGGTGTGATTGACAGGGTCCTGTCTGTTTGGTAAGGGGCGACGGTTGGGTTTTGTGGGAGGGCGACCTATGAAATGAGAGTGAATGCCACTGTAATGATCGATGACACAATATTGGGAACTATATATGTATTTAGAACTTACATGAATAGAGGAAAGGATTCTTCTATACGACATGGTTGTAAAAGAGAGAGGAATTTATTGGGGGGAATTTTGCAACACTAGGCAACTGTGGGCAGTGGGGGTGGGGGGGCAGATAATAACCGTAAACTTAGTAAAGTGTTCAAAGGTATAACAACAACTCCAACAGCACAAACAGCCTGCTGCAATATTATAGCCTACTGAGTCATTGCAAATAGGATTAGGATCATTATTTAATACAAGCTAAACGCGTTGAATTTTTGCTAAGACTACTTCCATTAGTAACTGAAATTATGAGTGTGTTGACCATTCAGAAAGGGATAATAAGTAAAGGCCATTGCATCATCAAAGGACAGTAAAAATATATGCCTGGGCCAGTTTATGACACAGAAATGTTCCCTGACCACATGGTACGGAGCTGTTTCAACACCCAATGGAGCTGTTAGCACATAGCAAAATAACGTTTTATAGTCTGTTCCTATAAGTCAGGCTCTCTCATCTCAACTGTATTGTTCATTAATTTCTAGACCATTGCATCTGTTATGTTTAAAGATACCTCTCAAAAGACAGTTTTCTAAAAATCCCTTGCGGTCATGTTAATAACGATGGCAGCCCTTTCCAATTTACTGAAGATACTCTCAGTGGAATGGCTGTCTGGGTAATACTCTCACACATTATATATTTGTCCAAGCTTAAAAGTCTCCAAAACATGTACACATAGAAAATTTCTCATTTTCAGATTATATCATTTGTATTTATTTAGCAAAGGCTTTTATTGAAAGTTAATAACATTTAGTTTCTCTTAACCAATGAAATGCATTTACTGATGTGGTTCAGCCTGCACACCTCAATCAAGGATATGTAGATCAATAAATTGTTACTTAGATTATTAGATTGTGTAATGCTCCTAAAGCCTCATGTTTGAGGCTTCATAAAAAGGAGCAAGGTGGAATATATGACTGACTCCCAAACTACTGAAGTTACCTTCCAGTTGCGTGTTCTTTCCAAGTGCTTGCAGCCTTAAACACATCGACTTTTTAAAAGTAATGCATCATAGTCAGATGCTGTAGGTCAGCTCATATGAAATGTAATTCCTTAATTGAGGTGTGATAATTTTCCTAAAGGATTTCGTACCCAATCATAAGTGATCACTTCAGGTTCCATTCGTTCAATGGAAGCAATATCTGCCGGGTCAGAATAGCACATTAAATTAAACTGTAAAAAAGATTAAGGGATTCAGGAATCTGGCTTTGATTTGGGCATTAATGGTGGCCATATCTGAATGAGGTATTTAGTCAAGCCTTGGTGGGATTATGCATCACGTTTAGGATTCACATACCTACATATGTGATGTTTGTTGCCATGTACAAAGGTAAATCATACCTGCATACCTCCCATCTTATGTGCTATATAATCAGCTGAGCGTACTGAAACTCATCCTTGAGGAGGACATATAACGGTTGGACAATGAAACTGAAACATTTGCTTTTAGAACGCAATTTATTAGTGTGGTGTAGGCCAAGTGTCTCCAACTCCGGTCCTGGAGAGCTACTGTCCAGTAGGTTTTCGCTCCTACCTGCCTTCTAATGAGCCACAGCTATTCTCAGGTAAATACCAGGAACAGGTGTGGCTCAACAGGAGGCAGGTAGGAGAGAAAACCTACTGGACAGTAGCTCTCCAGGACCGGAGTTGGAGACCCCTGGTGTAGGGCCTCCTTTGGTAGTCAGTACCATATGAATTTGTCTTGGGAATAACAGGTACAATTCCTGCACAATGGCCAGTGGGATTTTGAGTCAGTCCTCTTGCAGAACAATGGCCAGGTCACTACGTGATGCTGGTGGAGGAAAACATCCATTGCAATGACATGCCCCTGTAGAACAAGTATTGGGCCTGAGGAATGCCATGGTATTGGAGCCCAAACCATCATTAGTCCATCCCCATGCTACAATTTGGGTATGCAACAGTCCGGATGGAAAGACAGTGAAGATGGACTCATTAGAGAACAAAATATGTTGCACATTGTCCACAGTCCGAGATTTGCCCTGCTAGCACCTTTGAAACTGACATTTGGCATTAGCACAAGGGACAAAAGGTTTGGCTATAGTAGCTATCCATGAATATTGACCCTGTGGAGCTCCTAACCAACAGTTTTGGTGGAAACATTGCCAGCATTACCCTGGACACTGTGGTTCTTGATACACCGCAAAGCCTTGCTATCCTGGTCACTGATGTTCCAGCGAGACGCTTACCAACAATCCATCCACTTTTGAACCCTGATACATCTCCCATTTTGTTGTGTGGATTGCAATATGTTATGTATAGCTGTGCTATTGCTCTGCTGATTCCACCTTCATACTCTGCTCTTACTCATGGAATATGCAATCAGGCCGTGCATACAGTATATACATGTGAAACCTCAAACAGTATATTGGCTAGTGTTTCAGTGTCATTGCCCAGCCCCTGTAGAACAGAATTCACTGTTCAAACCAGTGAAGAAACACAAATGAACCCTCTGTCCACATTAGTTTCAACTCATTTTGTCATTGTTGGCTCCCCTTTAGTAAGCACCTTATTACACCCAGTAATCCGCGTAAGTGATAGCATGTAAGACTGAGGGTGAAGAATGCTGAATACATTTAATATGGCCTTTGAGGCAGTAGATGAATGATGTCGTGCCTATAATCGCATTCAGTTCATTTTACAGTTCAATTGTAAATGTACAAGCTGCCCTCCTTAAATGCTGCGGCATCGTGGAGGTGTATATACTGTATATAATGCATCCATTATGCCCAGAACTATTTATCCAGTGCAATGCAGTATCGGAGAGAACTTGGAGCATATCCCAGAATGCACAGGAAACTATGCAAGGTATAACTGGGCAGGATGCACATATACAGTATACCATACAAATTCATTTTGACAAGTACTATATAAAATGCATACAGTATCTAGCTCATATAATTCACAAGCTTTATGAAACAACCTTTAACTGGCTAACCTTTATATAAATATAAATGCTGAGTTTAAGGATGAAGAATAGATATAAATAATAAATTAAGCATTAATTAATTGTAAACGTGAAACAATATCATTACAAAAACTTAAAACAGCTGAAACCTTAGAGTGTCCTGTAGCCTATTGTGCACACTGAAGAAGGCATCATGCCGAAACATGTCCATGTGTTGTGTGCAGACACTTAATAAAGTTGGATTGAAGCTAAGTGCAACCTCTTTTTCCCTTATTCATTCAGTTTTTTCTATTGTTGGGGTCCCTTACTCTTACAGTATCATCAGGAATGGAGCCCATTCTTTTGCACCATATTAGTGTTTGGATGTACAAGAAGTTTGACCGATTCACTGAGAATAACCAGTTAAAAGGTTCATTCACTAATCGAACATCACTATCGTTCGCTTGGATAGCTGGTTTTCTCTGCAGCTAATGTTTCTCGCTAAGTCCATATTGCCTTGTAGTTTGTGTAGTGCTTTTCTCTCCGACTAGAAATCGCGCAAAAATGCGATTTTCCCATTGGTTACTAATATATCAGTTCGGTTATAACAGATTTGTGATGTGATATTACACATTGCAGCAGGACTGACTGTATCTTCAGATATCATAGGTGTGCGGCATTTGCACAGCAGCCAGGCACTTTATGCCAACTTCAGAGACACGAATGCCACCATTCCAGTGAAAAAACAGGATGTCTTATTAAACTGATCCTGGCCATTGAGTAAAAATTCCTTAACCTGCATGTCTTATTAAACTGGTTGTGCAATGTTCTGGATTTATAGTTTTTCCCATATTTTTGATATAAAAACGATCTGAAAGACTTACATTTGGAATTAAAGGTGATGCATTAATTAGAGATGATATAAAACTCCCAGCTGCAATAATCCAGGAGAGTAGAAAGCACTTGAGAATGAAGTGGAAACGGTGTGGGCTGTAGGGATATAATTATATTACATGTTTAAGGATTATGTCTTATGAGACGCAATAAAAAGTTTAATCAAAGAAAAATCAACATTTCCATTCGGCACAGTGAGTATCTGTGATCCTAAGCAGGAGGCAGTCTGCTCCTACCCAGCCATTTCCCATTTCCATTCGGCACAGTGAGTATCTGTGATCCTAAGCAGGAGGCAGTCTGCTCCTACCCAGCCATTTCCCATTTCTCATCATCACAGTGAGTATCTGTGATCCTAAGCAGGAGGCAGTCTGCTCCTACCCAGCC
>JAODKM010000034.1:24735272-24750294 GCA_026780845.1 Petrocephalus sullivani
CTCCTACCCAGCCATTTCCCATTTCCATTCGGCACAGTGAGTATCTGTGATCCTAAGCAGGAGGCAGTCTGCTCCTAACCAGCCATTTCCCATTTCTCATCATCACAGTGAGTATCTGTGATCCTAAGCAGGAGGCAATCTGCTCCTACCCAGCCATTTCCCATTTCCCGTCGGCACAGTGAGTATCTGTGATCCTAAGCAGGAGGCAGTCTGCTCCTACCCAGCCATTTCCCATTTCCCGTCGGCACAGTGAGTATCTGTGATCCTAAGAAGGAGGCAGTCTGCTCCTACCCAGCCATTTCCCATTTCCTGTCGGCACAGTGAGTATCTGTGATCCTAAGCAGGAGGCAGTCTGCTCCTACCCAGCCAGTTCCCATTTCCATTCAGCGCAGTACTGGGTATGACATTAAACTTCATCCCGCCCTGCAAGCAGTCCTCCAAGTTGCAGGGAACATTTTGGGGAGTGTTGGGATTGGCACACCAGCCACTGTACAAAAACCTTCACACAGCTCTGATGAAGCAGACAGGAGTCCTTTCAGCTCTCTGCTGGAGTAGCTCTGCTGCAACCGCACACAGGATGACTGCATCCCCAGGGGGGTCTGGTGTGGTGCTAAGGCATCACCCACTGCATGCATCGCTCACGTCTAGCCGAGATCCCGAGGTGTTTCCTCATATGGTGGGTGCTGCATGGTGCTGTACAAGTGCCTGCTCCGCAACCTGACCTGATCCAGCACAGTGTCTGCGAGCCTACAGAGGATGTACTGTGCTCCTGCACAGCCATTCCTCATGGCAGCTGTGTCTCACTGACCCTGGAGCCCATCCCAGGAAGCACTATCAGTCTTCAAAGGACACACTAATACAAAATGCCTGGGTAACTTTGACACAGCAACTCAACGAGCCATATGGTTCAATGGTGTGGGAGGAAACATAAGCAAACACAGGGGGAACATGCAGCCGAACATGCCAGTGTCTGACCGAGAGTCCAGTGCAGCTACAGCATTACCCACTGAGTCTTCTCTCCAATCGACCCTCTCATTATCCAGTGCATTCACATTTAAATTGTATATATAAAAGAATGTCAAGTCGCTGTTGAATTACAGCCAAAGACGTGCGCGTGTCGGCTGCATGCGGATTGCGATAAAAGCCCAAAAGAGCGAGGCGTTGCGGAAACGGTGCTGTGTGGTGGCAGGCTGCTGCTCGGAGGTCACCAGGAACCATCCTCGGATGTGTGACGTGAAACCTGACCGACAGATGGCTGCAGAATATGCTGAGCGACGATGGCAGCCGGTGATTCTTAGCTAACCATTAGCTCTTCTACCCGATGTTATGGGCTCATTTTTTAATCTTATGTGTAAACATTTTAAATGGTTCATTCTGCCGCAGGACATAATTAGCATTTCTGAAAGGTGACATTTGACAGACTCTAAAGACCAAAAGATCTAAATATAAAGGATAACAGCATTCATTGCGTTTTTTATAATGTATCACTGAAATTTTAGTTCAGTGATACATTATAAAGAATACAAAGAATTCCTAGACAAGGACGACATCTTATAAAACTAGTTTTGTTAATATGAAGATTTCCCCCGCTACCAACATCAAATAAAGAGCCAAAAATCTCACTAGTCAACGTAAAGCGGACAGTAAAACTTTGTTAAACAGTGTTTTCATGGATATATTATGACTATGTAAATCTCTAAAAACAAAACAGAAACTAAATTAATGTAAATATAAAAGAAGCCACATCGTAACTTTGAACCTTACATAAATAATATGTAATATCACCATGTGGAATTCTCCGTGAAAAGCAAAGTACGTTGTCATAACAGAGGCACACCAGTAATGAGCTTTTCTGTCAGTCCCACGTTTCTTCTGTGTAGCAATTCCAGTCGCAGCTGAACAATTTGCAGCTCGCTTTCTCATCATGATTGTTTAGGACACGTTCCTGTAATTTATTATTCAGCACCAGCCTTAATCGGATCGGAAAGCCTTTGCCTTCTCCCTTAATACTCCCGCTTAAGGACGAGCTGCACCTTCTGGGATAGACATAGCCTTCTGCCCTCGTTGCTGACACCAACCATATTCTCGCAAGTACATTTTTGTGATTTGATTATGGATGTGTCTGTGTGCTCTATAGTAAACAGGCAGTGTGCTTTCTGTTCAGGGAACATGTTTTTTTTAACCAAACATTTAATTTAGAATAATTTTTAATTTCATGTACCTTGCACTTCTGGGAGGAACCTATACCATGTCAAAGACATCAATTTCTTATGCTTAAATAGTTTGCATCTCTATTCACCCTTGATACCCACTAACTGTGTGTGTCCCAAAATCTCACTATAATGCCACTTTATGAGTGTAATGCTTGGTGGGAGAGGAGATAAGATTTAAGAGAGGGAGCAATCTCCGGTAGGCAACTGCTCGGGCTGTGTGTGTGTAAAAGGCAGTATCTCACCGAAGTTACACTACAAAAAACATGGTTTAAAATGAACGGTCAAGAACAGTTTTTATATTTGTAGCTTTATTTTATTTTGTTTGGGGGAAGGAGTTAGAGGATATCAGCTGCATTAGATTAGGGGTAACTGGCAGTTTAAGTGTTGTTTTTAGGCATAATGATTGAAAAGAAATATATAAAAATGGCAGCAGTGAAATTTACTTGTTCAAGGACAATGAAAATGCTTCTGGATCTACCTCGGCCTTGACCCTCAGAGTCTTTTGCCATGACATTGTTACGTCAGTTTTCTCCAGCAGAAATGCTGCATCTGTGGTGGAAGAAGGCTTTGTTCAGCCGCTACTGTAGGTGTTGGCAATGGCTCTAATAAAGGGACAGGGTTTGCAGTGCCTTTAGGGAGTCTGAGATGCAGTGGGATTAAGGCACAGAAACACCTGTGGTAAGGAGACTGATGTATTCAAACACGGGAGCTGCATTGTGTCTCTACTCTGCGGTGATTCATTGCCCTGGAAACCCACTAAGCTAGTAAGACTTTGCCATGAGGTAACCAGCATTCACATACATTTTGTTTATATTGCTTGGATTTTAGTGGTTTTCTGTTCTGTATGCTTGTTGCCCTGAGCATTGTGTTTAAAGCTGTACAGCAGGGGTGTCCAACTCCAGTCCTGGAGGGCCGCAGCCCTCCACGTTTTTGGGTTTACCCTTATTTAACACACCTGATTCAACTCACAGCTCATTGTGCTAATTACCACACAGCTCTTCAGCTCACTCATTTATGGTGGAACAGGGAAAGAACTAAACTACACAGGACACCGTGTGGTAATTAGCACATCAGGTGTGTTTAATGAGGGTAAACCCAAAAATGTGCAGGCCTGCGGCCCTCCAGGACTGGAGTTGGGTACCCCTGCTATACAGTCACCCCTTCACATTTGCGAGGGTTAGGGGGGAAAGAACCCTGCGAATTTAAAAATTTGTGAATAATACTTGAGCACGCCTAAGCGCTACCCACAACAGTCTGCTAGCCTGAATGATAACATACAAATTAAAGTATGCAAATTTATAAACAAACAGTACTGTAAACTTTGCATGTCAAAGTGCTTTGTCACTTCCTGTATTGAGCTTTTATATAATATACAAACTATCTAAATTAATCCCCTGCATGTACAAATTTACTACTGTACACATTGGGAGTACTATGTTTTTGGCCCATTATTAAAAATGCTAAATCAACGGCACTAAAAAGTTTTACAGTTACCGTGAGAAACGCGAGGTCGCAATAACAGCTAACATGTAAGTGCAGCTGGTTACCAAGACAAAGATGCACCTCGTAACCAATCCAAGACTTGTATTATTAAAGATATAGTATGCACTTACACTAATAAATATTATTTTTGATATTTATATATTATACAATTTTATGTGATACAAATCATGTGCAGTGTTGTTTTTGGCTGCTATGTCATATGCGAGTTTCTGTGGTTTTTTTGCCAAGCTCCAAAAATAACCCATTTTAGTTGTTTACGGCCAATTCACAAATTCTCAAAATACTGAAACCGCAAACGTCAATGTCGCAAATCTGAAGGGCTTATTGTAATATGAAGTATTTTTTGCTGTAATATAGAAAGCTTTGCCATTAAATTTCCTCATGTTTTTTTTTTAATCAGTTCAGATAAAAATATGCTGTTTTACACGATTTTGTTTGTCATACTTCATTCCATAATGTCTTATAAATAATGCCAGTACTGCAGTTTGAAACACCAGCAGTTATCATACTCAATGGAAGCATTAGTAACAATAATAAAAGGCTAAGAAGTGTGTGTTATAAATTTAGCAAAATTACAAATTATGATTAGAAAAATTAGGTTGAACTTGTTGCCAGGAGAGGACTTTTGTTAATTTGTTCATTGTCAACTGCTTGTCAGTATTACTTATATTACTCATTTGCTGATACAGATAGGGAAATGAGTAATTATATTATGTTATCCTGGTAATTGTTTATTCCCTATTTATGGCAATGTGATGATTTAAAAATGTTTTTGTCTTCCTGTCCTTATGTACTATTATCTGACTCACTGTTTTTGAAAATAATTTTAATGGTTCTGTAACAATGTAAAAGCTGCTCCCAGTTTCAGTGACATTCGGAACATATGCGTAAATATAACACTTAAGCTAAAAAGGCACCAATCCTTTTTAGCTTAAGTGTTACATTTACACATATGTTTTCTGGATTTGCAGTTTCTTCTGTGTTTTGCAACATGCTTTAATACATACTTATTGTGTGAAATAAACAGCCACTAGAGGGAGCTACTGGGTTTCCTGCTAAAAAGACTTCTCATATTACATGTAGGCTATGTATCATTGGGGCAACTTGCAAACGCATACTCCTGGAAAGTGTGGAGGATGTGTGAAGTGTGTGGAAACTGCAGAAGTATTTTGCCTCCGACATGATTTTAGAATTTTTGGGTGTTACTCATCCGTCAAGAATCCTTCGGGGATCTTTGAAAGACTGCATATAGGATGGCACATTAACAGAACCACAAATTATACTTGTGTGATGAAGGAATTTCGAGAATGAATCAAGATACTTTTTTTTGCAATTCTTTTTTTGGTGGTAAAATTGAACAGATTTGATTGTAGCATCTGCGTCCACTTAATTCAGTGTAATTATGCTGCTGTTTTCCTGCGAATTGAAGCAACTGACTTGTATTCTGTACATGGGGTATAACACCTTGGCTTCCCAATCGATTATCAGCGGTATTCAATACATAAAGGCTAAGCACTCAGTCATCTTATTTTCAAAGTGTAACAAAATGTGAACAGGCTTTGCTTTGAAGGACATTCGAGGGCAGCATTGTAAATGCTGTAAAATGAGGCCTCGCCGCGGAGCCAGAAAGCACACTGGAATTGTGGGAGTATTGCCAATCCTGTTAAGTAACAACCACAGTGCCAAAGTGAAACATCAAAAAGATGGGAGTAATTTGTATTCACGCAGCAGTGTTAATTTTGTCAGAGCACTCTCAGGACAGATTGGACTGACATGTTTTGTCT
Organism: Petrocephalus sullivani; assembly: GCA_026780845.1. Lineage (NCBI taxonomy): Eukaryota > Metazoa > Chordata > Actinopteri > Osteoglossiformes > Mormyridae > Petrocephalus > Petrocephalus sullivani. The sequence continues at coordinate 24,740,773 of JAODKM010000034.1, forward strand.
GTGGGATACACAGATTCACCTCTTCTGGCTACATGCCTGCCTTCAGTGCCTCAGTTAATCAGTCACTCTGCTCACTCCCGCGTTGCGGTCTAAGCCTCACCGGTAGGGCCTGCTGATGCATTACTACTCCGCTTACTATGAAAAGCACTCATTATGACCAATGCACCTGGCCCTGAAGCACGGTCCCCATCTGAGTCGCTCTAGAGGAGGCCTGCTGAGGGAACCTGCAAGGCAGATATTCTGAACTGCAAAAAGAAGAGATGCTGACAGGAGGGACGTGCGCCAGAGGCAGTGCAGAGGCACAGGACAAAGCACAGTGCAGCCATCTGCCTGTTTGTCCGAAGGACGGGGTGCTACTCACTGAATGGGTACTTTAAATATATTAAAGAGAAATGTTAAATATCATGATTGGATACTCTTCAATCATAAAATACAAGCTTAAAGGGTACTAATTTAAAGGAAGAACGCTGCGTATTTGGAGATAAGGAAAGGAAGTATATGCAGGTATTGCCACATGGAATCAGGGGAACATACAGTGGTGAATACGTACGCTTTCACTGAATCAACAGAGAGACAAATAGCCCAGGGGAACTTACAGTGGTGAACACGCACGCTTTCACTGAATCAACAGAGAGACAAATAGCCCAGGGGAACATACAGTGGTGAATACGCACGCTTTCACAGAATCAATTGAGAGACAAATAGCCCAGGGGAACTTACAGTGGTGAATACGCACGCTTTCACTGAATCAACAGAGAGACAAATAGCCCAGGGGAACTTACAGTGGTGAATACGCACGCTTTCACTGAATCAACAGAGAGACAAATAGCCCAGGTGCCGGTTTTTCCTTTATTGGTTTATTGAATGATATTTGAGGATAACCACATTATTGCCATCATGCAGGTACTGTTACCTCTTTTTTATTCTGCAAACTCAGAGGCAAATTGTTGTAAAAATATTCAACGTGTCCCTGGTGGACGTTAGCGGGATTTTCCATGGAGATGAAAATGATTCCGGAAGCTTCATGGCCGGCCAGATCTTCTCATTTTTTCCTAATGTAGCCATTAAGAAGCTTATCGAGGTCCATCTTCCAGCGTGCTGTGCGCATCTCGGTCCTTCCTCGAGGGTGGCCTGACCAGCTGAGTAATTCTGACTGATGTGAAACTCTTTGTGAAGCTGAGCGTGTCTCACTTAAACTGTGTTACTGGGCTATATACTTTAAGACAGGCCTTAGAGAGAAATAAGTACTTGTCAAGACAAAGTCTTATTACTCTTTCTGACAATATAGCAGCATAATAATGTACTAAGTTAAAAAATTTGAAATACTCTGAATTGGCCATTTTAGTAGAGGAATGTTACGAATGCACACACAGTAAAAAATGCGCATCATCAGAATGTCCTCATCCAGGGTCCATAGCATGTCCTCCCACATAGCTGAGCCCCATGGACCACATCAGGGTTCCTGAGCTTTGTCATTCCATGCTGGGAGATGGCACGCCGCCCTGGCAGCACAGCAAATTGGCCTTGTCATCATTTTGGTTGAGAAACCCACTGCCTGCTAGCTGCCTACTACTTCTATGCATTACTGCTGACCCACCAGGCGCGCGGGAGTGCGCGGTTATTGTTGCAGGAAGAAACACAGCTCCCCCAACTGGTGTCTAACTATACTGCAGGGCCACTGGTATGTCACGGAGTCGGAATCAAAGAGGCACGTATAGCCTGTCATCGCGCTTCCTGACAACTAGCGAGTCTTTGCAGACAGACCAGTCAGATACAGAATTTATATTAGAGTGACTACGTGAATCTAAAGGTAAGATGTACCAGGCACAGCACTGAGAGGTCATACTGCAGCACAGCCCTTTCATTTTACATTGGTTTCATCCAGGTTTCCACACAGTTAGGCAACATTGTGTCTCTATATGTCTTTAATGGGTGTGTGAGAGTGTGCCCTTAATAAAATGCTTTTATTGTCATGGTGATGGTAGCAAGTACAATGACATTCAATCTTCTGGCTCCTCAGCCTGCTCTCCTATGAGTCACACACAGGTGATAGGAAAGCATGGCGTCAGAATGCAGGGCCAGCCAATTATCACCTGCAGTAGTCAGGCTTACGGGCCCTGCTCCAGGGCCCATGGTGATGTGATCACTGCCAGCCTTGGGGTTAGGGTTACGATGATTTGCTTTTTTGCCCATGGCATGCAAACATGTCCACCTGCCCCTACACCCTTTCCCTGTGGGGTTAGGGTTAGAGTTAGGGTATGCCGCTTGTGTGCCCATAGCACAGAGTGGTGTCCCCCTGCCCCTACACCCTTTCCCTGTGGGGTTAGGCTTAGGGTGCCCCACTTGTGTGACCATGGGATTCAGAGGTGTCCCCCGGCCCCTACACCCTTTCCCTTTGGGGTTAGGCTTAGGGTGACCCACTTGTGTGACTATGGCATTTAGAGGTGTCCCCCGGCCCCTACACCCCTTTCCTTTGGGGTTAGGCTTAGGGTGTCCTGCTTGTGTGTGTCCCACTTGTGTGCCCATAGCACTGAGAGGTGTCCCCCTGCCCCTATACCCTTTCCCTTTGGGGTTAGGCTTAGGGTGACCCACTTGTGTGACCATGGCATTCAGAGGTGTCCCCCGGCCCCTACACCCCTTTCCTTTGGGGTAAGGCTTAGGGTGTCCTGCTTGTGTGACTATGGCATTCAGAGGTGTCCCCCGGCCCCTACACCCCTTTCCTTTGGGGTAAGGCTCAGGGTGTCCTGCTTGTGTGACTATGGCATTCAGAGGTGTCCCCCGGCCCCTATACCCTTTCCCTTTGGGGTGAGGCTCAGGGTGTCCCGCTTGTGTGCCCATAGCACTGAGAGGTGTCCCCCGGCCCCTACACCCTTTCCCTTTGGGGTGAGGCTCAGGGTGTCCTGCTTGTGTGACCATGGCATTTAGAGGTGTCCTCCGGCCCCAGGTGGTCGTATTGGGGACTCTCTACAACACCCCGTGTTGTACCACACCGTGTCTCGGCAACTGGCATCAGCCGGACTACGGCTTCACCATCCCATGTGTAGGCTGCCATTAACACAAGCACAGAGAGGGCTGCATTTGGACTGGTGCCATAACCAGGAGGCGTGGACTGATGATGCGTGGTGTCATATCATCTTCAGCAATGAATCTCGCTTCTGCATTACCAGGGATGACCATCACGTGTGCGTTTGGTGGCATTGAGGCGAGAGAACCAGTCCTGCCTATGTCGTGGAGAGACACACCGCAGTTACTCCTAGCATCATGGTGTGGGTAGCCATAGGGTATGACACTCAGGTCATGTCTGGTAGTGATTTGGGGGACACTGATGACACAGCACTATGTCAGTGACATCCTGCATCCACATGTCTTACCCCTCCTGAGTGGGTATCTTCAACAAGACAACACATGACACGTGTGTCTATGGACTGCGTGTGTCATGTTGAGGTCCTCCTGTGGCCAGCCAGGTACCCCAATCTTTCCCCAATCGAACGTGTGAGGTCAGCTCAGGCCCAGTGATGATCTGCAGCTACAAGGGCCAGTTACAACAGTTATGGGCCAACTTGCCGCAGGAGGAGACACCAACTGTACGACTCCCTACTGAGCTGTACAGTTGCATGTATCCAGGCCTGGGGAGGTGCCACACCCTGCTGACATGGGACCAGCAGTGTGCCCATACTGCCAACTCTGTTGTCTGTTTGATCTAATATTATAATCATTAGGATACAGTCACACAACCTTTCACCACAAGCAGATTCATTTCATTCCCTCCACTTTGTCTGGGTGCTTAACTCCTTCTATATAAATATACACATACTGTATGATTGGGTTGATATGAACCTAATATGATCCCCCATGAGGTTTGATATGAACACCAGAAAATGGACTAGAGGGTTAAGTCTGCAGGGATACAGGCTAAAGCTTCTTTGGTTTGTTTTGGCCCAGCTCAGGGTGGATAATCATGACTTTCCACTAGTCTTCAGAGACTCATTACTGAAACTCACCTGTTCTCTTTGCTGAGAACATGACTCCAGTTGTCAAGCATTGTCATTGCAAACCCTAATTGAGAAGTTTGCACATACAGCACACCATTCTTTTTACCAACTTATCATCTGTTAAACGCTCAGAATTCCTGACTACAGCCACGCACATGGAGTGTCTGCCTGTCTGCAGAGAGCTCTGGAGAAACAGGGAGACATTTTGGATCAGCAGAAATGTCTTTCTTGCTCAAATAACGCCCCCCTGGGGATGAATATGAAGGGGGTTCAGTGCGGCGACTTTATAGCAGCGGCTTCTAAAAAGGATTTACGACATACTGACTCGCAGACGGACACCGGTTTCTGGAAGGAGTTGGAGTGGGTATCAGGTTCGTGGAGGGGGGGATGCTGGGTAAAGTGGCAGGAGTTGTGGCTTTGTGTTTTGGATGTTAGGGCAAGCTGGGGTAAGGGCAAGCACAGAAGGTGTCGTGTAAGGTATACAGTACAGGTAATTAAATTACTTAAAGTACTTACATTTGTAGGCACAGATGGAAGGACATTTATTTCACTGCTGTGATGTGTTTGTCCAGTTCTAAAGTCTTATTTCTCTCTTAGTGATGAATCACTAATAATTATTAAACAGCACTATTACATTATTATATTACTATATATTATATTACTGGTTTAAAAGTAGTGGTCAAGGTTTCCCCCTGTAGGTGACATACTGTAACCACACTATGTGGCAGGTCACCAGAATGGTGATCTTTAACAGCTAGCTGACCTGCTATAACTCGTTTCTTTAATCAACCTGTCTCATTAATGCTGTGTGTGTTAGTGTGTGTGTATGCATGTACAGCTCTGAAAAAAATTAAGAGACCACAGCAAAATTTTCAGTTTCACTCATTCCTAATTTATGGGTAGGCACCTGTGTAAATTACATTTTTTTGCGAATTCCAGCCTGACACTTCCCTGCTTCTCATTGATGAAGGGCTTCTTCCTTACTTTATGCGACTTCAGTCCTGCCTCTATGGGTCTGATACAAACCGTCCTAACAGTGCACTTCACACCACTTAATGTTTCCCAATGTTTCTGAAGGCCACTTGAGGTCATCCTCCGATTTCTGAAGCGCTGCCGGATAAGTTGGCAGTCAAAATCAAAAAATTAAAAATGCCAAAGGTCTCATAATTTGTTTGGTTACTTATGGTTAAGGTTAGGGCTGGGTAGGGGTTAAGGGTGTCATAGTTGGGATCAGGGTTATGCCCATAGGAATGAACGGAGTGTCCCCATAAAAATAGGAATACATGGTATGTGTGTGTGTGTGTGTGTGTGTGTGTGAAAGTCCTTTTCAGTTTAATGGAAGACTGAGTTCTCTCCACCCAGCCTCACTGTTGAGGTGGCTGCATGCCAGTCCAGAATGTACTTGTACATCAAATTCAAATTTGACTGCAGAGCTGCAAGCGAAACAGAATTATAGGTGTTTATACATTTACATATTTCATGTGAATGTAAGCTATGACTTGGAGCTACTTCTCATCTAGACTATTTTAACACAGGTTAGGTTAATGACAACACCTTATGCTTTTAAATGTGCCTCAGTGGATATTGCAAATAAGTGAAAACAAGCATCCTTGTTTTTGAAGCTCACTTGTGTTTGGAGAGGGTTTGCTGCATGGGCTTTAAATTTGAGGTAAAAATGAGCTGTGCCTTCTGGATTTCCAGCTCCTACCAGGGAAGGGATTCCAGGCCTGCCAACCTTCAGTGCTGCCATAGCAACAGATTCTTCACGGATGCGAAACACTCCATTTTCACTCTTATTGTTGGTCGGCTCTGTTTATTTCCAGCATTAGACTACAAGGCAATTGTAAAATTCTATCATTTTAGGACTCAGACTAATTTTATATTTATGTCATAATTTGCACCCATTTATAGCAGAAATAACTTTTTTATTCCCACTTGACTAAAACTAGGTAATGAATGCACTGTATCATTGTAGTGTGTAATACTCAGTAGTTTTTAAATATTCAACACATATTACTTCCGTTTTATTTTTACTTCATAACAAAATATAAGCAAACTGGGGCAGAATGAAGATAAGCCACCTACTGTACCTATCTGTCAGCTATCAAAGCCACATACTGTAAGCCCCAGGATGTCCCAGGATGCAGGAGACAGGGGACATGCTTGCCAGGATGCCCAATAATCCCAGAAGGCGAATGACAGTGACACAGGCGTGGTGCCGTTTAGGGGCAGAGATTTACAGAAACAGCGTGTGGCTGGCCTGTGGGCCGGAGCCCACACGAGCATGGGAAGAGCATGCGAGATGCAGAGACACAGGGCCAGCAAAGGAAGCAAGCCCACAGGTCTGAGGGTGTCCTCAGGGCGTCCCAATGCACCCCCCGGCCACTCACACCAACTCCAAGCAGCAATAATAACACCTGTGGTACTTGTGAAGCTCATATGTGTGAAAATATTTCAGTTGAGTATCATTTTCCAGAAAGATAGTTTGTCTGGAAAAAAAAAGATATGAGTATAAATACTGGAATAAGGGCCATCAGGCACCTGAGCTATTCAATAATACAACAATCACTGGGATGCACCAACTTTTTGCTCCTTTGACCTGTGCCTTTATAAAAGTGGAATGAGTAATGGTCGACAAACCACAACAACAACATGTGTCCTCTGCATTTTTTGCATATGTGACATAGCAGTGGACAGCTAATTCAGCACCCAGGGAGCTGTACTTTGCTTAGGGGACCTCAGTGGTACATTGCTGGTCAGGGAATTGAACCAGCAACCTTCTAGTCAAAAGTGCACTTCCCCAACCATTAGTCCACCACTGCCCCAACAGCAAATAGCACTAATTTCTCATAAAGACAGGGAAATGCATGTTCCAAATCTGAGCTGACACTGCTGGTTCTGAATAATGCTCACGATAACTCAATGGCAACTTTTTAAATTTTATTTTAGAGTAACAAGACAGAACTCTTGTTCTCTTAACCCCTACCCAGCCCTAACCTTTACTATAATTAACCAAACAAAGACGTTTGGCAATTTTACTTTTTTGAATGCATTCACAGATTTTTATAAAATGAAGTCTGAAATAGTGAGGATCGAGAAAATGACCTCACTAGTCACATTTTGTCCTTAGGTCTTTGCACATATAGCAATTATAGCAAATACACCATGTAAACGCGCACACAGGCATGCTGGTGTGCAGAGGAATGCAGAGTAACATTTGTTTTAACAATCACAAAGCCCAATAAGTAGGGGAAGCAGCCTCTGAAGTGTTGTAGTACAATCACCTGGGCCACTTATGGCCCACTCTGAGTGGCGAGTGAATGGCTCACTTTCACAGACCAGCACTGGCAAGATACCAACACAGAATCAGGCACTGTTTATCAGGTGGCTCTGCTGGGCTGGATCTCAGAATGTACCGTGGTACCACACCACGCCTCAAGGCACACCATTCCTCTATTGCAAGGGTGAGGTCAGTGCGTCAAAGAGTAACCATCTGGTAATGAAATGCCCAATATCTCCCAAATAACTGGCCAATATAATGTGGTTTATTGTGTGTTATATAATGTAACCCTCTATGAGGAGTTGTGTGTAGACTTACAGGATAAGCTATGTGGGCAGTGATCACATTTGTCATGTTTCACAGCATTTCTTGCCACGTGGAATCGTGTGCTGTTACTCCCCTGCCAGGCATATGGGTGGCTCTGGCCTTGACACCCATCAACTCACCTGGGTGAGGGCAGATATCAGTGTTTCTTTGCTGAGTGCAACTTTTGAAAGCACATCATTCGACTTTGCTCATCCAAGAAGAAAGACCACGGCTGGAGAAATAGCTAATGAATATCCAGCCAGGAACTGGACTACATATGAACTCGGCATAAGGTTCATGGTCGGTGGTGTAACAAATCAAAGTGAACATTATGGCTGCTGTAATCGATACGGAAAACATATAATCTCGGAATATATAACATAATGTCCTCTGGATTTCTACGTTGCCTCACTTGCCAATGACTTTCCCTCACCTGCGAGGAATAAAGAAAAATTGTAGTGTGACGTGGCTGGGAAATCCGGGGACGTTTCAGCTCACGCTTAAGTCTAATACCGTCCCTTTCTTTTAGAGTTGTACTGCCCAGTACGCCATGAGCTGGGGCAGTGGGACTTGCCAGGAGTAGAAGAGGACAAAGCAAATGCAGCATATCACCATTTAAGGGCCCCCTTTAGGACAAAGCAAATGCAGCACATCACCATTTAAGGGCCCCCTTTAGGACAAAGCAAATGCAGCACATCACCATTTAAGGGCCCCCTTTGCGATATTCCGATCACCAGCTACAAGAACATAAATTAAAAACGGCATAAAAATGCTACTGTTGTGATTTGAAGGCTTCTTCTGTCAGTTGTCCTAATCCTTTAACAATCCCTTGTTCCAATCGAATCATCCCACAGGACAAGAAGCCAAAGGAAACTTTCTAACTAATTTCATGCCTCTAGAAGCACCAGAGCAGGGCCTGACAATTATTCCTCAGTATATAGATAGCATAATTAATTAACTTGCACAGGGTGATTAAACTGTGATTAACGAGTATTGGCTATCGCTTTTAGGGGAAAAAAGACAGCTAGTGATTCTGGTAAGACTTTGTAAAGTTCAAGCAGTTCACTTTTGCACTATTTTCGTACCACATTATAATTCAAAATTATAATTCTGTGGATTCATTACTGCAAAATCAACAGATGAACTGATTGCATTAAAATGTGTTTTCCCTGTGACCAGCAAGCAAATGGAGCTGCTCACCAATTTAATTGGTCGACAAATTTGCATTTCTTAACAACCTCCTCACGTTAGAACACTTTTCATTAACATATTTGGGCAACATTCATAAAAAGAATGTATTATTTTTAAATAGGCAGAGGTTGATCTTGATTGCTGCTTTTTTCCCCATTGAAATACTCACATGAGCATATAATCACATAGTTTTGGAATAAAATATGCGAGCTATCGAATGTCTTTTACAATGAGTCATCCTGTTTTGTGCCGCATGTTTGCTTGGGTATGAAATTCCATAGACATTTAAAGCCTTCCTGTGAGAATCTGCCTGTAACAGCTGGAGGTTCCGTTTACATACAGGGGATTTTCCATTCACGCTCCAGCTGTGCTCTTCCTGTTTTAAACTGAGCTGTCGGGGCTCATTTTTCGTAGAGATGCAACTGTCCCGAACACCTGTGGTTGTGTCTTCTCAGTAACAGCCCAACCCCCTTTCTCTCCCCCTCCAGCCATAAGACTAAATTGCCTGGATCTTCTGGGACCTGGAGCCCCCCTCGGGGTCAGCCCTATGGTTGGGATCCAGCCTCTGGCCGAGAGGGGAGAGAATGCCTTGTCAAGTAAGTGAGCAGGGCGGGGGGCAGGGGGGCAGGGGCGCCTCGGAGCATCTCGTGTGGAGGGGTTGCCTCCGCGCAGGAGCGCTGCAGCCGCATCACGGGTCTGCCGCTCTCCGTCTGCGCAGACGGAATGCTGATTTCCCAGCGCAGCCGCATCCCT
>JAODKM010000034.1:24752439-24778811 GCA_026780845.1 Petrocephalus sullivani
GAATAGAAAACAGGAGGCATACAGGCGACATGCAGGCGACATTCAAGTCACATGAAGAATTCTCAGAGGGGGTTTGTGACATCTGGATAAAAGTCATCCAGGAATCATTTTACAACTTGGTTTGTGTCCTCTGCCACATGGCCGTTTTCATTTTAAGTGCAATAGGCATCATCTAGACGTTGTTTTCCGTAACAGATTCCTCCCTCTACATAAACAACCTGTTTGGCTGTGGATATTCAGTCAAGTCTTTTCATGGACTGGACCCCTCCGTAACGCCTTTAACCTGCTACAGTGTGAAACAATGCTAGCTGCATGTTAAGCTATAGCGTGACTAGCACTGCAGCACAGTCAAATAAATAAATAAATGCGATCCACAGGCAGAAGAAAATGTCTCTCCATGATAACTGCAAACTCGCCAGGATGCGGAGTGCATGAGTGCAGCCCCTGTAGTCTGCTCGCAGTCATATTTGCTGGAGCCTTATGCAAAGCTGCGGACGAAAAATGACTGACGGGTGTTTATTGCAAAAACGGGGACCCTACTGTCGCAGAGTGTTTCTGCAGGTCGAGCCCGTTCCCGTAGCTGGTGTTTTTGAATGGCGCTGCCGAGAAACCTAAATTTACAGCTCTGCTCCTGCGATACAGTCGTGATATGTGGATCCACAACACAGCCGTCTCCATGACAACTGCAGTCCGCTAAAAAAGACAGTTCACTGTGTCCCATCCAGTGCTGCCGCAAGCTTGGAATAATCAGTGGTGTAACGTGAGCACGACTGCGAGCGCATGCCCTGCGCGGTCAGCGGCTCAGCCGTCATGCCAAGGAATCAAGTGAAACTTTTGGGAAGTCGGGGGGGGTTTGCGTTATCGTGGTTGCTGGCCATTGGGATCTAATGGTGTTGATTGGGGGCCATGGTATTCAGGCTTCTCGTCGGGTTTGGGAGGGTGGCCATCTCTGGCAGGTGGCTGGCCCTGGAGAGGGTAGAGCACGCTTCCTGGATGCAGAGGGCCATATGTTTTTTGTATTGCACACAATCTGTCACGGTTTTGTTAGGACCCGGACTAAAGCGGACGGCAGTCTGCTGGTGTCTCCGATGCTACGAGCTGAATTTGTGTCGGTAACCTTCAGCCCTGTTCGCGCCATGTTCCCTTCGCACGGTGAGTGTGTGCTCGCCACCCTCTGATATTTATATCTGCTTTGTGTAAATGTGTATCTGTCTGATTCCATCCTCGCAGTGTGGCTTTAAAACAGGTTATTAACGATGCCGTTTGGATTCGTGCATATGCAGTTTAGCGCAAACCCAGGGCCGCGCACGCTCTTGAAAGAATAATTGTATCTTTTCACCAGGAGATGGAACATGTGTCAGGGGTGATGGTGAATTACACACTGCCTCCTCAAGCCAGACCTTTAATTAGGCGACAGTGTGGGCAGTGATGGGGAATCTGCAGTTAAAAAGGAAGAAGGAGCGGGGGGGAGGGGGGGGTGAAAGAATGCGGGAGAGAAAGGAGCCACTTACACCTCCCTTTACTGGCTGTTTTTTTTTGGAGGATGAGATTTCAGCTAGATTCAGTCCTAGAGCAGTTTATAGCAGATATTCATGTGGAGCAGAGGCGATAATATGGAGGTAGATATTTGGTTAGGTCTAGATGTCTGTCTGGTCCCTTCCATTCGATTTTCCAGTCGATTGCACTGTAGTGTCAGTAACTGGAATATGAAAATATTTATTGTTTATTGATTAGATATAATAAATATCCATTGCTTGTGTTTTGGAATCTCATGCGCTTTACTATTTCATTGTGAAATATCTATTTTATGTGGCTATGAGGCATATTTATTGCAATACCAAATGAGTGGAACTTAACTCGATTGTTACGTACATGGCTTTTGTTGAATAACCATTTCACAAGCCGTTGCCTGTGTGATCCACTCAGTGTTCCTATTGTTTGATGTTTGCAGAACTTTAAATGGCAAGTTGTTAAAAATTGTGTGAAATCTTTTTGCACATACATCCTCTTCTGTCATCCGAACAGACAATGTACGGCTGAGGGAAAAGGAATAAAAACACACATACATAAACACTCTCTCTCTCGCTCTCTCTCACACACACGCACACATACACAACCTATATTAGAAATATGCTAATACACTGACAGAAAGCGATTCTTCTGGACATGGACCCAAAAACACACGGCTGCGTGCATTTTTTATTAGATACCAAGGTCTGGCAGCTGACAGACGAGCCTCAGGCCCGAATGAAGGTCGATAGGTGAGACGCTGGGCAGACTGGGCCCGGTCTGGGAGCTTCTTGTTCAGAGAATCTGCATGACATTGCCACTTATGTCGTAGGAGGGGGAAACGTAAGCTGGTCTTCTAGGATAATGCCAAGATGTTCATTCCAGATTGGGCTTGTAATCAGTACCAGATGGGGCTCTTATTTTCCAATGGCAAAAGTCTTTTTGATTGACACACATGAAATCAACTTATTTTTCATTTAACTTAGCAGTTCGTTGTTCAACCAAAACTTCATAACACTTTTGGATATATCTTTAACCTTTTCAGGAACTAATTTTATAGTACATACTATGTGGCCAAAAACATGTGGACGCCAGCTTATTTGACATCCCGATTAAGATTCAACTTTATTGTCATTGTATATGACTAGTTCAAGTACAACACAAACATGTACTTTTGCCTCTAATCAGAAGTATAATAGTAGTATACAGTCAGATGCTTTTGAAGTAATAATTACAAGAGGTGATATAAAGTTTGAGAGTTGGTGATGGTATTATGGAAAAAGCTGTTCCTGAGCCTACTAGCATGAGACTTCAGGCTCCTCTATCGTCTTCCTGATGTGTGGAGAGCAAACAGTCCATGGCTGGGTCGTGAAGGATCTCTGATAATACAGCAGGCCTGCCGCAGACATGGAAAACGCTGGAGGTCAGCGATAGCCAAGGATGGGACACCCAGGAACTTGTTGGGCAGTTTTCAGTACCCATGTCAAAGCCTTCCAGTCGCCTATAGAGCGGCTGCCAAACTGTACCATAATCGGTAGAAGTTCACTAGGAGGCAGGCAGACTTAATTTTACCCTCCTCAGAAAATAAAGGCACTGCTGGCCCTTATTAACCCTGCTGGAAGAATTAAGGGACCAAGACAGATCTCATTCTGAAACCAAGGCTATTAATTTGAAGTTTGTCAGTCTGCTGTCGCTATCATGGCCTCTACTTCTTTGGCAAGGCTGTTCTTGTTGGACATTGCTGAGGGGATTTGCTGCCATTCAGGTTGGGTATTGATGCTGGGTGATCAGGTCCCTTTCTGTGAGCTTGTAACGACTACAACTTCACACCTGAACTTGCTCCCAGGCATCTCCACATCACACATCACCTGACAGGTCTAAGAGGGCAGAAATGTAGTGACTTATTGGAAGGATGGCATCCTATGACTTTGCCAAGTTGAAAGCCACTAACATCTTCTGTGCATCTGTACAACTGCTGGTAATGTTTGCTGCAGGAGCTTGCATAAGTGTTTGTGTAACCCATACACCTATGTCGGCAACTGGTGTAGCTTATTTGGGTACATTGTGTAATTAATAGGGGTGCCCATCATACAGTGTATGATTTTTATGGTACTTAGCTTCTCGGTTTCTGATCTTCAGCCTAGACCAGAAGGAGTTCAGTCGCATCCATCTTAATTCAACCTTATTATATCGGAAACCTGCAGAAGCCGCCTACAGAATCCGGAATAAAAAAGACAGAGTAAGAAGACTGTAAGACTTTGTTTAAGTCACGTGACATGGTGATGGGGGAAAGAACAGGGACTCTACTCGGGGACAAGGATGGTGAGAGGGCAGAAAGTATCGGACAGAACAGCCATGGCTACAGGAGCATGGGCTGAAATGGAAACATGAGACATGAGGAACAGTGAAGGGATTCTGGCAAGTGAATGCTTCTTGAGCAGTCCTAGCTATTTTTAATATGAAATCTTGGGTATAAAAATGATGTTATATTCCATTTTTGGAAAGTGACAGTTTAGCAGGAATGGCATGAGTGTGAGCTGCTGCTCCACTGTCTCCTTGTCTGTGTCTCCCGCAGCGGCCCGTCCCAGAGCAGTTCTCTGGAAGCGGCTGGCCTGGACGGGGGCCCTGTAGCCCCTCCCACTCCTCGCAGGGTGGAGATGAGACGGGACCCGGTGCTGGGCTTCGGCTTCGTCGCGGGCAGTGAGAAGCCCGTGGTGGTTCGCTCCATCACCCCCGGTAACATGGCTGTCTCCACGGAGACCCACGCTTAATTCAACGCGCCCCGCATTATAAAACCTCAGCGTCCTTTAGCAATTTTGCATGCAAGGTGTTGCCGATGGTTTCAGTTACGAGATGCTTATGGATTTCATAGATTTTCCTAGTCTGGAGTGACTAATTGGTTAAAAAAAAAAAAACATCATAATAACCCAAAGCAGCATCTTCTCAGAGAGTGTACTGAACAGATACAATGATGAGGCACAGAGCTGTTGTGCTGCATTAGAAATGAAAAGTAATCAGATTCCCACTGGATTTAAAATATAAATGAACATTCACTGGTAATATAGTAATTATGCAAACTAGAGAACAGAATGAGTCAGCATTTGATAAATCTTGTGTATGCCCCGAAAAATGTATTCATGGTAATTCATGTTTAAAGGAATTGCTGTTAACAAAGTTTTGCAAATATATTCAGGACTACAAGTGCCATGTAGAAAGTGTTGAAAAATAACATTAACACAACAACGGTTGTGTGTGAGAGAGCAAATATTTAGCCCAGGGATTTCAACATTTTTTTAATGTTGCTGAATTGTTTTACTGGCTTTTTGTTTCGCATGGATAGCAGAGGATCCATCCTAACCCTGGTCCTGTTCCCTCTGTCAGGGGGTCCTTCAGAGGGCGAGCTTATCCCTGGAGATCAAATCATCATGATCAATGAGGAGCCAGTCAGCACTGCCCCAAGAGAACGGGTCATTGATCTTGTCAGGTATCCCACCCAGCTCTCTGTATTATGCTGCTTCGCTGGTCGAGGACAGCCAGCCCGCTGAGTGATGTTTACAGGGGGAAAAACATCAAATGTGCTAAATATACTATGCACCTCCGAATCGGCTGTGTAGCAGCTCCCTCTGCTCTGTAATTCTCATTGAAGGACGAACAACAAGTAATGTTCTACGATGACTGTTTGCTCCGATAGCCTAGAGGCCTGGTTCTGCCCATTTCAAATGTTTTCAGCACAATGCCGTGTGAGTAATGTGAGTTTTGTAATGTCATAATGGTAACAATAACTAGGTATTAGTATCCATATATCCATCCGTCCAGCTCCTATAAAACATGGAGCATGGCGTCTGTCCTAGAGCAGGGGTAAGGAATGGGCATCATGGGATGCCGGGTCATTGTAAGGAGAGCTGTGCAGTCACGGCTAAAACAGGGCAGCTCTGCACACACAGTCAGAGGCCAGCGAGTAATGCTCACATTCCCACAAATTCTGGTTGTTAGTTAAAGTTATTTCACAAGAAAATACTCACAAATGTTGGTGATTTCTTGTACAATGAAAGGAGTGACATGAATGGCCTTATTTCCATGAGAGCCACCTTGCTGTCAGGTCCTGACTCATAACTACAGCTGTAAGCAGTGCTCTTTTTGCCGGAGAATGAAATGTTCCTGTCGATGTATTTGCAGTGTCGGAAACAGAAGTGCTGACGAAAACACTTTTCTTCCAAAATACGTTTTTTTTTTTTATACCTATGGAATATAAAATATTAAAAAACTGTTTTAGGTTATATTTGATGATATTTATGTGATATAATAATATGCCACTGCAGTGTTATAAAAATAATTATACATCTTTATCATTAAAAACAACGAAGCTGTGATTTATCATTGAATGACATGTTTGTTTCTGTTGTCCTGCAGAAGCTGTAAGGAATCCATCATGTTGACTGTCGTTCAGCCTTACCCTGTAAGTAAGGTTTTCACAGCCCGGCTTTCCAAAAGGGAGCTTTTAACAGTTGAGCCCGTTCAGCCTTTACCTCCCGTGCCCTCGGCTCTTCCCCTGCCTCAAACAGCGGCTCAGTCTTCAGTGAATCTCTAACACTTTGGATGACGTAAAACCAAATGCATCCCGCCAGATCTGACCCCAGGTGTTCTAAAACCCCTGAGTGATGGGTTGACCAGCTAAAATACATGACAAACCTTTAACACTGAACATTTATTTTACCCTGTTCCTGTTTATACTTTAAATGAGTCTCCATGACACTGTCATTATCTGTAACAGTCCTGTTTAGCCCTCAAGCTGCATTGTATAAGCATCTGTGTGCCCTTGTTGTCCTCAGATGTTATTTACAGTTTACAAAGTTGAAATTAAAATGCTTATTTGTTCTGTTTTAATTACTTTATATCATTGTAATTTCCTTCCTTCTTGATGGAACAACATA
Source organism: Petrocephalus sullivani (assembly GCA_026780845.1). Taxonomy (NCBI): domain Eukaryota; kingdom Metazoa; phylum Chordata; class Actinopteri; order Osteoglossiformes; family Mormyridae; genus Petrocephalus; species Petrocephalus sullivani. The sequence goes on from JAODKM010000034.1 coordinate 24,758,880, forward strand.
TTTTTGTCAGAGACTTTTTCCTTTTTTCCAGTTTCATTCCTTTCTGATTACTTTATGCTTATATTGTATGATATATTTTATAAAGAATATTTAATCAGACAACTTTATCCAAAACAACATATAGCCAGTACCTAGAGCAGTTGGGGGTTAATTTGAAGTGGCGATCACAGGCACAGAAATTTGATTGTTCTCGGGTGTAAAGATATAACGTACTATGGGCAGACTTAATTGCTGAGTATAAAAGCACAGTGATGCTGGATTTACAATCAAGTTAGGGAATGTGTATAAAAAGGAGGAATGATTCTCTCGTATCAGACCCATTGTGTTGACTACAACTATTGTGGCATCATCTCGTTCCGTATGTTATATCTGCTCTGCACCGCTGCCTGGCCCGGCGCAGACGCCATACGGGCAGGCATGCCTTACTTTCTGCAGCTAATCCAAGCTGCATGTCTGTGCTTTTTTCAGTCTCCAAAGTCGGCCTTCATCAGTGCAGCGAAGAAAGCCAAGTTAAAGTCGAACCCGGTGAAGGTGCGCTTCGCGGAAGAGGTCATCGTAAATGGCCAGGCTCCCGTAAGCAAACGGCCGCCCGCAGCATGCCACCCACCCGCCCATCTCCCAAGCGCTCGTCTGCTGCAGCTGCATGCTGTCTGTCACGCCACGCGTCAAGCCCAAATGTTTCTAGCCACAAGCTGTGAATAGTGGGCATAAAATCACTAAATTTTATACCAGTGTTACAAATAAATCAACTTGAGGGTCATAAAAATACCATGTTTATTTTACATATAGATTTTATTATTTTTGCCAACCATTATTATTACTTATTTGCGCACAAGTAGTGGAAAGTTCAAGTACAGCAAGTACATGGTGAAACCATAATCACAAAATATAACTGAAGAATTATTCTTTTTAATGTAGCACTTCCCGGTCCTAATTATGTGCTGAGTAATGCATGTACAGTTTGATACGCATGTGTGGATTTCTGTACTTTCTGCTTTTGGGCGGACACTCGATGTGGGAAAGCGTGTCTAGTATTCTATCTAAGATTTTTTGTCCCTCTGCTTCTCAGGACCTAGTCAAGGATAATTCCCTCCTTTTCATGCCAAATGTTCTGAAAGTATATTTGGAAAATGGACAGACTAAGTCATTCCGTTTTGACAGCAGTACCTCAGTCAAGGTGTGTATAATATTTACATTTATTTAGAAGATCTCAAGGGGAATTTTTTTTATGTGTTTGAATATTTAATTTTGACAGGCAGTGAATATTCATAAAATCATAGTCTGCCGAGCATATCAATCGGTCTTACAAAGATTTGAACACAGTCCAGTTATAAAAATACATAATTAATACATTTAATTATCTAGGGCAGCATTTCTGAACCAGGTCCTCAGGGATGCCTGGACAGTGGAGCAGAAAAACAGGGGATAATCAAGGTGGACAGAATGTCAATGAGATTAAGCAGGTGTTTGTAAACATGACAGATATAGAAATGATTATCTATGAAATGCAAATATGTCATTGCATGTGGCTTCATATTGTGAAAAAGTGGCTTTATTATATAGCTACATTTTACCATCTGCGTGGCTTTAATACCTTGCAGACAGATGGCCAAAGATTACGCACTAAATTACGTCAGCCGGGGGATTTAAGCTTGACCTCCAAAATGATTGTTACTATTAGTATAAACCTTATTAAAAGCTGTTTCTTTCATTGTCCTCAATAACACCATGAAACAGTCACTGTTGTCACTTGTCTCGGTGAAAAGTAGGACGGTACAGTGTGTGAGGTGCCTGGCTGCGTTGTGCACATCTCACCATGCTGTCTCATCCATCTGTGTTAAAGGATGTCATCCTGACTTTACAAGAGAAGCTGTCCATCACTAGTATCGAGCACTTCTCTCTGATGTTAGAGCAGCGTGCTGAAGCGTCTTCAAGCAAGCTGTTGCTCCTTCATGAGCAGGAGATGTTAACTCAGGTGAGAGACCCAATAACAAGCTGTCAGTTTTGGTAGGAGCTTGAGGTTCTTAACAACATGGTGCCAGTGTTATGACAGAAAGACGATGGCACACCCATAAAGTTCTTTATACACTTTGTGGGCACATATTCTTGGTGTCTCTTTGGAAAACAACGTATCAGTGAGGCGGATTTAATTAGGACTTAATAACCTGTCTTGGGTCATCTAAAACCATTGAAAGCAGTGTTTCACGAATGTTTTACTACTCATACCATCTCAGAAAGTATTATGCTACATGCGTACCTCCATTACAACATTATGTTTCAAGAACCATAGATTGGGTAAGAGCTTATTTTCCCTGCACAAGGGTTAGAGTTAGCAGACTGTTTGCAGAGTGTTTGCAGAGTGTTAGCAGAGTGTTGCTGGGGGCAGTTTCTCTGTACTATCTGTTATGTTTTGTTTTTAGATATTTAGTTAACTTACTTGTGCTGTTTGAACTTGTCTCTTACTTCCTCGTGATATTGTAGCAGAGCACCGTTCACTTTGATTGTTGTCATTAATACTGAAGTGAAATGTGATTAATCGTCATTGTTGACACTGCACAGCACACAACAACGAAATGTGTCCCCTGCATTTAACCCATGTGACATTGTGACACAGCAGTGCCTTGCTCAGGGTACCTCAGCAGTACTTGCAGGTCGGGGAACTGACAACCTTTCAATTATGCGGTCACATTCTTAATCTGAAACGACCCAAGAAGTACTTCTACGCCACAGATATTTTGTGTTCTCGTTTATTTTGCTTGTTGATGATATTACTGATGCATCATCAAGTGGTGCCAGTTATAGGTATTTGCACACTGTCACGAGGATGAGAATGAGTACATGAGTACATGAGTACATGAGTACTGGTACTAGTGTCAGTATTGGTGCACCCCAAGCTCTTGGGCTCAGATCACAGATGTGTATTGAAATATTATAACCTTTTCTGCTGCTCTGTACTGCTCTTGCCCTAGCTTATATATCTACAAACTTCTCTAAGTTTGTGAAAAATATGAATATGATTGGCTGAGAATTTCATGTTATGGAAATTAATTATTAATAATATACGACTGCATGAGAATCTTTTGGGGCAACTACAGTTTACTTGGTAAGACTCTCTTCTCTTCACAATTTCTTTTGTCCTTTGGGTCCCTCAATAAACTATACTTAGACTACTGGCTACTTGGGGGTGAATTCTTAGGCACAGTACTCTCAAAGGCAAGAGTTTGTGGAATAATTGCATGCCTCTATGGCTCAGCACCACATTGTACTCATCCAGAGCTACGCCTACACACTCCGGTTCTTCAGTGTCACGCATTCAAATGCCGCCTTTGATGCCGAGCAAATGTCCTCTCCTCGTCTGTTGGCCAGGTGACACAAAAACCCGGATCTCATAAGATGAAATGCTTCTTCAGAATCAGCTTTGTTCCGAAGGATCCCATTGACTTGCTCAGACGAGATCCGGTGGCTTTTGAATATCTTTATGTTCAGGTGGGTGACGGTTTTACATTAGACAGTATTGAAATAAAAAATTGAATAAATTCTGTTTATTTGTCCGTTCTTTTGCCATTTTTTTTGTCATAAAGAAAATGCCATTCGTAAGCTAAGCACAGTAATATTTTAAATTGCGCCAAAACAATCACTAAAACATGGTGCAATAATGAAAGTTGCATTTGACAGAAATAAAAACAAATTACTTTTACGTCATTTGATACTTGGTAGAGTGCAGGTGAGACATTTCTGTGCAAGTCTCAAAACAGCAGCGACAACTGGATGTGAAGATGTGAACAAAAATAATAAATATACCAAACAGTAACAACTGCAAACTGCAAAGTACAGCGTTCTGATGATCGGGTGAAGATACTCGCCCAGTATGAGGGATCCCGTGTTCAGTCCCCGGGCTGAATCTGACATGCTTGCTTTTTCTCACTGGAAGAGCTGCAACGACGTCGTGCTGGAGCGGTTCGGGCCGGAGCTGAAGTACGACACTGCCCTTCGCCTGGCTGCACTGCAGATGTACATCCTGACCATGACCATGAAGCAGACACAGAAGGTGTCGCTTAAGTATATTGAGTGAGTGGCCTTCTCTTAAGCTGTATCCATGTCAGTTAGGTCACCATTAGCTAGACCGTCGTATCAGCTGTTAGTAGGGGCTTTCAGTTCTGGAAGCGAGATTGGTTACCAAATTACCTGCTAGTCTCAAACTTATAGCTCACAAGAAGTGGTTTTTCATTCTGTTTTCATTCATATCGTCCTGAGTTTGACATTAAACTGCATCCAGAGACAGAGAGGGACAACAAGTCCTGTTTTCCAGCCCCATTAACCGTAACCCTAACACTAGCCCTGTCTCCTAAAAGAAAGCAAACATTGTTTGCAATGCCAGAAGGTCAGCCTTACCAGCAGCCTGGAGAAGTTCAATCTGGATACAACAGATTGTGGGTCACTAGACCATAGATGCTATGACACTAGCTCACCGATTCCTCTAAGAAATGCAGCCTTGTCTGCCCTCAGAGCCCTCAGGTCAATCCTTGTCTCTTGTGCTCTCTTTTTTTTTGTTGTGACTTGTGAGCCGGCCGTAACACCTGAGTTCCCAAAAGGCACATTCTTTTTGTCATTTCTACATAGCATCTTGTGATCAGCAAACACACACATTTCAGTACTTTAGATATCCATTCTGCTAATGTTTTATTCATATTTATGGGGTCTTTATAGTGGTATTTATTGTGTGTGTGAATTATTGAATTAACAATAATTACTTTTCCCATTAAAGACAGGTGTCTGTTGAGTTGTTTGGTGATCATTGTTAGTTATTATGATGCTTCTCCACACAGGAAGGAGTGGGGCTTTGCACTTTTCCTGCCCCCAGCGCTGCTGTCCAGCATGAAGGAGAAGAACATCAAAAAAGCCCTGACCCACATCCTGAAGACCAACCAGAATCTCGTACCTCCCGGCAAGAAAGTAGGATTTCTGTTCCTTTCTGTCCCTCTTCCTAAGTGTGCCTGGGTTGTTTTTTGATTATACCATATGCAGCAATCCTATAAGCACCTTTATTTGTCCTTATGGCTACACATATACACCTCAATGTAACACCCAACAGATAAGTGCAACAGAAAGAGTATGTTAGCATGTGCGCTGAATGGATTTGCAAGTGAGAAGTATTGAAGTCGGAATGTTAGTGTCATTAATTTCACTCTGGATTTGTGTTTCTTCTGTGTCTCCTTGCAGCTAACAGCCTTGCAGGCGAAGGCGCACTACCTGAAGTACCTCTGTGATCTGAGGCTATATGGGGGTCGAGTGTTCAAGTCAATACTGTTGGTAAATGCGTGTTTTTGTCTCATAGCAGACTCATTTGGGCCTTTAAACCTGAGGTCTTGTAGCTTTCGCTGTCTCTGAAGGACATATACATGGAGCCACATCAAAATAGAATAGAATAGAATAGAATAGAAATATACTTTATTTATCCCCTAAGGGAAATTATTAAAATACCATCTAAAGGAATCAATGGCGCAGAGGCGACTTCGGTCTGAAAGTGGCTGTCTGTCTGACAGCAGGGGGAGAGGCACACGGAAGTGACCCTGCTGGTGGGGCCACGCTACGGCATCAGTCACGTCATCAACACCAAGACCAACCTGGTGGCCCTGTTGGCCGACTTCAGCCACGTCCATCGCATCGAGATGTACACGGAGGACGAGAGCAGTGTCAGGGTGGAGCTGCACGTCCTGGATGTGAAGGTCAGACCGAGGCTTCAAGCTCAGACCACCTGACACACAAAGCTTTGCTCATTTTTTGGCAGGTGACTTATCATGAAGGAAAACTGCCAGTGTTGGTGTTCTGTGGCTTTATCTGCTTGAACGCAAGCATTGAGCTCACATTTCTTCCATCTATTCTTACTCCTTAAAATCTTTATATTAAGAGGCAGAAGATTGGGCAGTAAGCAGCACTAGCACTGGAACACCTCTAGCATTTTCTTCTCATGTGTCTATGTCCCCAAAGTGTGGTAAGACCTGAAACTTCCTTACTTTTGGGGACATTTTTTCAGGACCCATTTGGATAACCTCAGTTTTGTAAAAATCTGTGACTGCAATCAAAAAAGTAAAAATGCCAAAAGTCTTGTATTTTGTTCGGTTACTTGTGGTTAAGGTTTGGGCTGGGTAAGGGTTAAGGGTGTTATTGCTGGGATTAGGGTATGTTAAGGTTAGGGCTGGGTAGAGATTAGGGCTATTTCCATAGAAATGAATGGACGGTCTCCATTTAGATACTTATGGGGGTCTGTATGTGTGCGTGCATACGTTGGTTTCCATTGGGTACTCTCGTTTCTCCTCCAGTCCCAAAACATGCTTATAGCATAAGGTGTCTCTAAAGTGCCCATAGCGTGAAGGACGAGCATCTCTCCAGGATGGCCCCCTGCCTTTTATAGTGTGCTTCCTGGGATTTGCTGCAGGTTCACCGTCCCCATGTTTTGGAAAAGTGGGAGGTGGATAGAACATTACCATGGTAAAATAAAATGCCTGACAAGGTGTGTGCCACACAGCCTATCACCCTCTTCATGGAGTCCTGTGATGCAATGAACCTGGCCTGCCTGACTGCTGGATACTACAGGCTGCTGGTAGATTCTCGGCGCTCCATATTCAACATGGCCAACAAGAACAAGCCTGGAACTGTGGATGGCGGTAGGTACAGTATATTTACTCACAACCAGGTGGTACATGTCTGACTGCCTCAGTGTTTACATTACGATATTACTTCTGAGATATTACATTTTTATTCCGCTGTCGCAGACATAATGGTTAACTCATAATTGCGTTCACCACCTTCTTGTTTATTTATATTCTAGGCCAGGAACCAAGGGGCAAGTTTAGCTGCCAAGGTATCGAGTGCATGTACAGTACCTCCTTCAGTGGCAGCGAGGATCCTGGCGTTCAGTTATGCCAGAAGGATTCTCATGAGAAAGACAACTTTTCCATTTGTACGGGAAGTGAGAAGGAGGCCATCCCCCTTTACATCACGGAGGTACAGCAGTCCCAGCATGTCATGCAGGTAGGAGACAGAGCTGAGAGAGGGAACAGGAGTACACACTCCCAAGCCTTTCTCTCCATGGCAAGAACAAAACCCCACGACTCTCCCCGAAGTGCCAAGGTATCTTTTATTTTTGGAGATGGTCCTTTAGATAGTATTAACCCCCAGAACCTTGGTTACCAGAGACTAATGGATGAAAGCCCAGAAATGTTAGATGAGCACGGCTCCATTTATCTGCCACACAATGAGGACTTTAAGCATTTGGATCCTTCTGGAGATGTAGAAGGATTTCAGTATGGCTCCCATACAGTCTACAGCAGCATCAATGATGCAAAAATCTTTGGTAACACGGGAGGCATTGAGGAGCCTCTGCTGCATGACATCTGCTACGCGGAAACCGAACCGGACGATGCAGAAGAAGAGGATGAGGCCAGCTGCGAGGAGGACAGTGAAGTCAGTGAGATGGGCAAGACCACCTTTCTCAAGTTCTCGGGCTCCAGTGACGACATCATCGATTTGACCTCTCTCCCTCCTCCAGAGGGCGACGACGAGGAGGACAATGATGTCCTCCTACATTCACTGAACCTAGCCATTGCCGCTCCTCCTCCTGGGTTCAGGGACAGTTCCGATGAAGAGGAACACCATGTCTCACAAGTCACAGAGGGAAAAGGCCCCGGGAAACTTGACGACATCCCAGTGTCTCTCATTGACACTGTCTCAACACCGGGCAATGGCAGCAGTGAAAAAGCCCTGGATGATGCTGTGGTCTCTACACTGCAGGCACTGGAAGCCCTTGCAGCATCCGAAGAGTCGTCCCACCCGCAGTCCAACAACAATACAGGTTACACTAATAGCATTTATTCATTATCGGCATGCAATTATTTACCAATTTATTTGTTTTGTTCCCATATACACTCCCATTGCTGCATGTTACTCATGTGCTTTATGTGCAATTCTTGCAATTTGCAATATTTGCGTTGTTTGCAGAAAATTATATATAACTAAGTAGGATTTTGCTCCATTTGATGAATTTATTTAAAACATTACGTACAATTGCGTACAATTTTTTGTGCTGTTATTTTTTTAAAACATTAAATTATTTGCAAAATGTTATCACAGTGGGATTTGTGAGTGGTTATGAATAAGCATTTTGTCTGTCTGTGGCATGCAGGTTTAGGCATATCCCGGGCCTTTAGTCCGGAGTCCTCTTCAGATTCTGGGAATGAGACAAACTCCTCTGAAATGACGGAGAGCTCTGAGCAGGCCGCAGCCCAGAAGCAGTCAGAAAGCAGCGTGCGCCTGTTTGTGGCGACCGCAGAGGGATACCAGCCTCTCCTGGTGGAAAAGACAGAGTTTCCCATCTCTCCTTCTGAGGGAGACCATTCCCTGAAGATGCCCCTTGGTATCTTGATCCGTAAAGAAGGGGAGTCTACAGCTGTGCCTTCAAAACAGATCCTTCATTCTGAGAACATTGAAATGGAGCCAGAAACCATGGAGACTAAATCAGTCACAGATTACTTCAGCAAAATGCATGTGGGCTCTGTGACGCCATCCTGTAACAAACAGAAGGGGAAGCCTGGAGAAGTGGATCCCAGAATAGCCTTTGATACAAATACTACAGGAAAACGACAGGTGAGGACGGCTGACCCGGGGGGGGACGAGCACCTCCATGGTGGAAAATACAACACCTTCTCTGCCAGAGATGCCCATCGCATGAATCACTTTGATCTAGAGCGTACCTCATTCCGAGACAAAAGCCAAAGGTCACACCTGCTGAGTGAAACCAAGATGGCAGAAAATCCTACCATGGGATCTATGGGCGGTCGCCCACTGTTACGTGGGCGTCATGTTGGTCTGGCTGAGCTCCAAGAGGCAGAGCAGGAAGCAAATGGCAACAGGGTTCCAAGTAATGGGAAGGGGGAAGGTCTTATATCAGAAACCTTCCCCCAAGAAAAAGAGCAGAACAGCTCCCAACAAGTCAGTGCCCCCCTTGAAGACCAAATACAAACCAAGCAAGCTTCAGGAGAGCATGCTGTCGCTGGGCTGTGTGAGTACCACCTAGCCAAACGCATGTCATCCCTACAGAGTGAGGGTCACTTCTCCCTTCAGAGCTCCCAGTGCTCCTCTCTGGATGCCAGTGCCTCTACAGGGAGCAGCAATTGTGCGACTCCCATGGACTCCCCACTGTGCACCACGGATACAAAGCACATCAGCTACATGGGTGCAGAGGACAAAAGCCACAGCACCCCAAGTCATGGCCCTCAGGTCAAGGATCTCCACCCGAATGCCGATCCAGCAATGCTTCGGAAAATGCTGCCTAACCTACACACAGCCCCTGGCTCTGAATCTTTATTTGGGCCTTTGCGAGAAGGATGTCACCGGATTCCTAAGATCAAAGAAACCACAGGTATAGCTCAAAGGATTGATGTTCTCCATGATTTCAGTGTGAAGCAAGCATGCATTGAAAATAATTCACCGGATAGGAATGAAGCTTGCAGAAAGCTGAAGTGTTTAAACACACTGCCTGTGCGCCAAGGTGGCAAGCAGCAATGCTTGAATCTAGGCAATATAGTTAGTAAGGGGCATGCCAGTTATAATACTGCATGGATAGAAGTGATCAAAGGTAAGAGAGGTAATGGTGCAAGATGTCCCTGCATGCTGTCTTCTGTTGTACCTTTTGAGAACCCACATCTAGCAAATCCAGCTACACCAGCCTCCAGAGTACATAAAGATGCCAAAATGTTCCACTCAGCCACCTTGCCTGCTATGTTGAAGAGAAATCCAAATTTGCATGCTCAGCGATCTATGAAATGTTTTAATAAAAGGGAAAGCTCCTATTTTGACCCTGTAGGCAAGTTGGAACATTCTGTTGGTCTGTTTGAAAGGAATGCATGTGTGCCAATCGGCACGGTGCCAGCAAGGGCACATGACAGTCAGCCACATGGTGAGGAGGAGCCGCTCCGGGCTGACTGCAGGATGAAGCGTGTTGTCATGGGGGTACTTAACGATTCTCTCTGTTTCTCTACTACCCCTAGTGTAGCTTGCACAGAGACTGGGAAGGCCCAACGAGGGGACTCGTCATCAGCTCTTCACAAACAGGTGAAAGCATCTCCCTTGCTGCCATCTAGCATAAACGCAGAATTAAACATGCCAAAGCAGGAGTCCAAGAATACTGAGAAAAAGAAAGATCTTCCAACACCTCCCAGAAGCTTGTGCTCATGTGATCACTGCACTGGAGGTATTGGCCAGAGCCTGAGTCGGAGCTCCAGCAGCATTACTACTGGCTCCGGGAGCTTCGACAGCTCATTTCAGAAGAACAAAGCTGCAGCCAATAGCAGGTGCATACAGTCCCCCCAGTCCCCAAATTCCAAATTACAAAAGAGACCCCATGGGAAAAGATTGTGCAAGAGCTACTCCCACAGTTTTGTCAACTCCAACTCCACTTGTCAGTCATCTAGCGGAAAACAGAACTGGCGGGTTCCAGCAGCACCGAAGCCCGATGCCAAAACCTGGAAGTGTCATGGCCCCTTCAGCTACTGCTTCTTCAAGAGGTGCAACGCCGATGAGGACGATGCTGACAATCCAGACCAGCTGTTGAGTACTACAAGGACAGCAGATCATTTGTCCAGAGGCGCTGCCCAATGGGACACTTGCAACATGGATACAGCAAATATGTGCTCTTTGGACCGCTTTAGTGAGCAGCTTCCTTTGGATGCCACACTGAGGGAAATGAGCTTCAGTTCAAAGCTAGTCCACATCGGTCACCTCAAGGGGAAGACTTACACCTTCTCTGATGGCTTTTTATCTGCACAGAGTGATGCCAAAGAGTTGATCACTCTGGTACGCTCGAGTGTGGGCAGGAAGTATGACATGCTGTACCACGTTCGCGGTGTCTATCAGTACTATCAGCTGCTTTCCAATGAGTCCAAAAAGCTGAGTAGTACCTGCAAGATGATGTCCCAAGCTCATCAAAGCACAGAGGAAATGCTCCGGGCAGTAACTTGTAGCTTCCAGGCGCTCTGCTGCTTTTCTGAAGCTTGCATGTACCTACTGAGTGGGATGAGCACCGAGACCCAACAGGACCAGGTGGCGGCCAAAGCAGATGAAGTCATCACAAACTATATCTGCCTGCTAAAGGCTGCTGAGCTGGCGATAGGCGGCTCTGCCTGCGACCGCAGCATCCGAGTGCTGGCCCAGCGCTCTGCCACCATGTCCGCTATTGTGTATGCGCTAACACATTCAGTCAAAGCACTTCTTACACCCTAAACTTTTACCTTAATGTGATTTTGCTAAGCCATACATGAAACTGCGGGTCTCTATGACCCTCATAATACATGCTATTAAAATAATTTATTTGACCTGTATATATTTGTTTTATATGTAATAAAAATAATTATGAACACCAAACAAATATAAAGAGAAAGATATATCCCCAGTTAGAGAACAGGTTGTATGACGCAGAGTGTGTTTCATCATGCAATCTCTTGTATCTTGCATTACAATGCTTTTACTTGTTGCAATGTAAAATTACAGGTCACTGGGGTTTATTGAATATATTGTATTATATATTAATACATTGTATCTTTATTAAAAAAACAATGAACTTCAAAAATAAAGTGAAGATAAACCTTTTAGTAACAAAATATTACTGTTGTTGTTTTACGAAATTCTTAATGTATGTACAGTGGTCCTTCGTTAATCGCGGGAGTTACATTCTAAAAATAACCTGCAATAGGCGAAATCCGCTAAGTAGTCAGCTTTATTTTTTACAATTATTATAGATGTTTTAAACCTCTCACTACACACTTTATGCACTTTTCTTAGCATCTTCCTCTGCCTTTGGGTGCTACCGCAGGTGCCTTTGACGGTGCAAAATGTTTCGTCGACATTGTTGGGTTTGTTGGGGATAAAACTTACAAACATACAACACAGCACTTCAGAGTCACACTGCTAGCGATAGAAGATTTATGTAAGTTTGACAAGCTGAACGCATTCTGTACTGTACAGGAGACACGGCACGGAAGAGATTGACAATGGTCTACAGCCAATCAGGACCCAGAACACAATGCGTTGTAAAAAAAAAAATAAGCATGCAAAATTGCACAAAAAATATCTGTGAAACTGTGAGGCCGCGAAAGGTGAACCGCATTATAGCGAGGGACCACTGTAATGCTGAATATGAACCATTTATAGCTTTGTAAGAGATTCTCAAGGCTGAAAGGTGAATACAGTCACATGAGGAGAGGAAGCATATTTACATGGGGGGTTAGGATTAGGGTTAGGACTGGATATGAGAGTATTGGACAATCATGCCTTCTAACTTAATTTAACCTAGCTATCTTGCTTTGCTCCACTGATGACTAATGAGCTCGTTTGTATAAGCTTGGGTAGGGAGCACAGAAACCCCACATGGGGACTGGGTCACTGACGGGCTGTGCATCTGAGTGACTCTGGGTGACTGAATGAGCAAGAATCAGGTGAACTGAGTAAGCTGGTTTGTCAGTTGAATTTTCCTCAGCCCAGGCTGCCTAAGACTCTCCCCCGTCTGACATCTGCAATATTATAATATTGCTAGTATCCTAACATACTAGAACCCACTGAGCTATTACACAGGAAAACAAAGATTTTGTTACTGGAAGTAAAACATGTGTTTCATGTGAAACCGACTGTGCCGAGTCCAGATCAGCACTCAGATTTTCCCTAGCACATCCAGATTTTAAGTTATAGGCATAGTATTGTTTTGTGATTCTTTTACTTCACGTTTTGTTGCATGGCAACATAACAGCTGTTTTTGTCACCTGTGTGCCCACTGTTGCCTCGTCTGAAATACGTTTCCTGCCTGCATTCATGCTTCTGCATCACCTGTGCACATTCCCACAGAGCTCACGATGTAGGGCGAGATTCGGGGCCGCCGTCGCACGACTCGCACGTGGCTCTCGCCGAGTGTATGGCTTGGCGTCATGTGCCGTGTGGTTTTTAACATTATTGGAGCCCTCTAGACATGAAACAACACCCTTTAGTCACCATTACATTTGTATTACCTGATATATTAGACAAAATAAGAGAAAATAAGACATATTAGACGTTACAAATTCATAGTCATATTATTATTATTATTGTACATTTAATTACACACACAGTTCTTACACAGAACCACTAATCTATGGAAATAAGAAGAAGCAGAAAGCTTAGCAGAAGCAGCACGTTTAGGAGCCATCGTGGGGCTTAGATAAAACTCGAACCGCGAAGTGGCGAGGGACAATTCACTATATCAATATCATATCATATCATATATGGTCATGCGTCATATATATAATATCATATCATATATACAATATCACACTGTTATAAGTCAAACTTTTATTATGTATAGTATTGTTTATTATAATAAACTTTTATATAATAAAATTATAATTTTTTCTCCCGCATGTATAACTTCAGAACCGGACGTGACAAAATATGTCTTCAGTTTTGACCTCAGCACACTGGATTTAGTGTAGGACACATGCATTACACGAAGTAGCAGACAGAAATTATTTTCTTGTGATCCAGTGTTATTATTCTGTTAACGCTGCATCTATGTTCAGTATCTCTGCATTGCCAGTCCTCCTCCCTGATTAGAAGACCTAATGTCTTCTCAGGCCATACACAGTTCAAACTATTCTTAACCTGTATTGTGTGGGTAGGTTAAGGTCGAGCAAATATAATAGTAGTAGTAGTAGTAGTAGTAGCACTTTATTTGTCATCTCAGCCATATACATTAGAGCACACAGTGAGACGAAATGACGTCCTCCAGGACTAATGGTGCAACGAACAACACAGTAGGACAACATCACACTCAGACAGCCCTTCAGATTCACAATAGGATAAATGGGAGGGAGGAATAAATATCGGTATCCTATGAGTACTTATGGGTAAATATGGGAATATTAGCAAGCTTGAATATGCCAATGTAACATTGTGAGTTTGGGATGAGATGGGAAAGATGCTGCAGTGTTCAGGGATATCATCATTATCATCAGGCCTTTAAGCATTGCTCATGGGGTCTCATTCATGAAACATTCATAAATAAACTAACACATTTGTGCGCAGAAGGCGATTTTACTACCACATTCACAAGCCATGAGTAAAACCTCGATGTTTTTCTAATACCCTGCGTAGGTTTATAAATACCACTCGTTCGGAAATTGTCAACCGCGTGCACTTTCTCAGATCATTGCCATAATCCACACCCATCAACCCAAATATCTTACCATATAAGGATGTGCTGCTACATGTGCCCAGGATCTGCCAAAATGTCAAAAGTGAAAAAAGAAAGGGAAGAAAGCCTTCAGAGAAGTAGAGATGAGGGCCCCAGAAGGGACATGAAGGGGAAAAAGTAGTGGTGGTTGAAAAAAGAAAAGGTTTCGCAGGATCTTGCCAAAGTCCACTTTTTCCAGCCTTTGATAGTTGTGTGCAAATGGCATCCATATATCATGCTTTTTATTATTTACACACGCACTACGCATGGTCCTGAGCATGTATAAGATCCATTTATTTTTCTGAACAGAAGGTCCTTACTAAAATATTGATAAATACTGGATTTTCCATCTAAGAATGCTTTACAAACAAATTAGTTCTGCTCATGTTTCATGAATGGGACCCATGGTGTTTTGAAGTTACACTGAAAGTGTAATGGAGATTTTGAATCTCTATTTGGCTTACTGCAATGTCTCCAGTTTTCCAGTACAGAATCTAGTCTAGGAGGTACCCCTACATTATGCCCTGTATTTCCTGGGATAGATTCCCGGACCTCCTGCAAGCCTGCCTGGGACCCTGTGGATGGAGAGATGAATAAGTGAAGAGAGGCATTCTGAGCTGTCCTTTTTCTCCTCAGACTTATGTCGTTAACCATCTGTTTTCTGGCCACAGAAAAGGCCATGCTTGGCTGTTTTTGTACAGGACACCATTTTTGTAAATGTCTGAAAATTCAAGGAAAGCGGCCGTTTCGGAGATGCTGGAACCACCACACCTGGCACAAACCGTTACCCAGGTTGTCTGTATTAACAAGCTGCGTTGCAACGGTCCACTGAGAATCTGCTGTGCACCAGCAGGGGGCGATCAGCCATACACAGGCAGATGGCGACTGTGATTTCCTCACAGTTGACCATGGAAACTTAAGGGAAGTGTCTCCCCAGGGCAGCTTAAAACCTGTGCTTGGAAGAAAGTCAACAAGAGAGGAAAAGGATGAGCGGGTTGCTTGTGCTCTCTTTGGTAGTTTGCAAGCAAGTGAAAAATGATCTCTTGCCCTCCCAATAAACAGGTATTAGAGGATCTCTTAGCATGCTGGTAATGTAACAGTACAGTGTAGAGACTGGTTGAAGACATGGAATTTCCAGGTGGGTTCTGGTATAGCAGCATCAAACTTTTGGTGCTTCACTGAAAAATCCAATTGTACAAATCATCTCTTGGGATAAAACATTAGTTTAACAACTGAATGTGAATGTGTCAGTCTTCTGAAGAACCATTCTGGGCTTTGGATCTCCATCTCAACGCTCATCTGAATGGATGCCATATTAAGAAGTGATGTACTTTCTTTTTCCATCATATGTTTTTTATACATCAAGAAACTATTTTTAGCTGTGGCACAGTTTTTTGAACCACGAACAGTTAAAAGGATTATATGTAGATTTGTTTTTTATGTTTAACATCTGATGCATTATGTATATTGTACCATTTCCTCACTTCTGGTAATTCTCCATCTGGGACTTAACATAGAGCCTATTTATATATGCTGAGGGTGTTCTAATCCTGCGAAGGAGGTCAGTGGTAGGTCCTTGATGTTTTTCAGAAACAAATCAGTTTTTAAAATCAGCTGCGGTATTTGCAAGGCACACTAGAGCATGCTGTTCTGAAAGCAGATTAATGACAAATAGATGCAGGGATGATGTGTGAATGTGCCTGCTTGCGTGGGCTATATCCACGCGCCACCTTCCCCCAGCATGGCGATCAGGGTAAGTGGGTGGGGCCAAGACCTCTATATTGTGCACACGGGCAGTGAGTTTGATATTGGGGGGGATTTCTGGCTTGGGGATATCAAGCCAAATTAAATTTTAGGGGACACACACCCCCCAGCCTACCTGTCTCCTACAACCCCTGGTTATGCAAAGTAGCTGCAGTAAGATTAACGGCTACCTGATGGAGCTGCTGACCCTGATCAGCGCCTATCCTACCTGTCACTCCCCCCCACAGCCCCCCTGTGCTTGCAAAGACAGGAACAGCAAGGTCACATGCCTGTCTTGGTTGTCAGTCATGTTCTGGACTCAGTGTTGGGTGATCAATAAACTTTTGCAAGGAGGTTTAACAATGACACTGAATGCCACTGAGTGCGTGTGATGTTCTGTTGGTCAACATTTAGCACATGAGAAAACTCTATTTCCAGCTATACCTGAAGAAAAGCCCTCCTACTGCAAGGGGAAGCAGGACAGCCAGTGGTGTAGAATTTGGATATGAAGCACATGAGTCTTGCTTAAGGCCCTTTCAGAGGCTTTGGGTAATTCCCTTGAGAAGAGTACAAGCTTGTGGATGCCCTGCAGATGCAAATGATTTTGATTCTGTGGACAAATCAAAACGTATTAAGAAGTACACCAAGCTAGCTTCTAATTTTAGCAATTAGAAAGGAAGGAAAATAATAATAATTATAATGGATTATATTTTTGCTTTGAAAGGCACTTGAGGATACCTTACAACATTCAGTAATAATCACATAATGCAATAAAAATCTGAATGTACACGGTAAAAACATAAAAATCCAGTAAAGCAATAGATAATAAATAATAAGTTGGAAGTACATATAATCGTAGGGCATTTCGCTAGACCAAATAGGCCAGTTTGAAGATATGTGTCTTATGGTGTCATGTGAAGGTAGGCAGAGAGACATTACTATGGATACCTTGTGGTAGAGAGTTCAAGAAACAAGGGGCAGGGCGACTGAAAGCTTTTTATGGCGTGGTAGGCAGGAAGTACAGAGAGCTTAATGGAGGAGGATGATCTAAGAGTACGAGAGGGTGTGCAGATGTGAAGCTGAGAAATGCAGAGATTATGAAGTGTCTTGAAGGTGAGAAGTTGAATCTTTGAATCAATATGGTATTTAACAGGCTGTGAAGTTGCTGCAAGACAGGAGTAATATGTTTTATTGGAGGGGTTCTAGTAATGATATGGGCAGCAGTATTCTGAACCAGTTGATGTCTATGAAGAAGTTTGTGAAGGAGGCCGAAGAGGATAGAATCACAGTAATCAATGCGAGAGATAACTAAGACATGTACAAGAATGGAAGTGCTATGAGCTGGAAGAGACTGAGGTAAACCATTGATATTACGTAGGTGAAAATATGCAGGCTGTGTGATGTTATTGATGTGTGCTTTGAAGAGCAGAGAGCTATCAAGGATGATGGCATAAATTAGAACCTGGCGGGAGGGACAGACTATGGCATTGTCAATAGTAAGAGCAAAGCTGTCAGGTTTTGCCAGAGTAGTTTTAGTGCAAGTGAGCATAACCTCTGTTTTTCCACTGTTAAGCTTGAGAAAGTTAAAGGATAGCCATGTTTTAATTTCACATAGACAGTCAGGGGGAGAAGAAGGACGGAGAGTGTAACCAGGTTCGGTGGGCATGTAGAGCTGGGTGTCATCAGCATAACAGTGCAGCTGTATACCGGATTTCCTGAAGGTGTGACCATGAGGCAAACGATAAAAAATAAATAGAAGGGCCTGAAACGGAGCCTTGAGGAACTTGAGCTAGTCATGGGGAATTTTCGAAACTAACAAACTGTGTAAGACCAGAGAGATACAATTTAAATCAGATAAGAGCAGTACCAGTGATGCCAATGGATACTAACCTCCTCTAGGAGGATATTGTGGGAGATTCAATCAAAGTCTGAGCTCAGATAAAGTATCAAAGTATTGTTAGCAGCCCCACATTAGCTGCCATCAGCAGATCATTGGTAATATTGACCAAGGCTCTCTCTGTTCTATGAAAAGGACGAAACCCAGACTGAAACTCTTCAAACAAATGATTGTCGGTGAGAGGAAGGTGAGGGTGAATCTGGGCTGCAACAGTTTTCTCAAATATTTTTGAGAGAAAAGGAAGATTCGAAATAGGATTTTAATTAATCAGATTATTAGCTTAGTCACTGCAGACCAGAAATATGGGAAGTAAGTATAATGTCAGTCATTATAAAGGACAGAGGATAGGCCTTTACCAGATGTGTGGGAATGGGATCTAACTGGCAAGTAGAAGATTTAGATTTTTGTCCAGAGATTTCAGACACAGTTGGGAGTTTGAAAGAGGAGGACGATCATAGCAAGGCAGATAATGTGAGCTGTGAGCTATAATACTAGAGGAGATCCATTGCTGTGGATGTTTTCAATTTTACCATCATAGAAGGCCATGAAAGTGTTACATTGAGAAGAGCAGGACATAGGAAGTGGAAGACTATGAGGTGGCCAAAGGATGCTATCTACACTGGAAAACAAAGCTCTTGTGTTCCCTTTGCTGGACTTAATAAAATTTGCACAATAAGCAGTATTTCCTATAGAGAGAGCATCTATATAATAGCATATGTGTCCTTTGTACATGTTTTTATTAACATCCAGACCAGATTTTGCAAATAAGTGATCTAGACGATGGCCTTTGGCCTAAAGTTGACGTAATTCTGGAGTGTACCAGGAAGTAGAGTGTGTAAAGGTTGAAATTTAAATTCAGGTTTTTAAAGGAGCAAAAACATCTAAGATGCTCTGTAGTCCAACATTGTAATGAGTTCATCCTGGGTAGTTAAGTTCTCTATATTGGGGAGATTATCAATTCCATTGGAGAGAGCAGATAAATCCATATTCTTAATATTACGAAATGTACAAGGGGGGTTGGTTCCTATACGGTTAAGTTAACATTAAAAGACACCAGCTTGTGGTCAGATATGGGTAAGTCAAATTGCATACAATTAAAATGAATTACACCAGAACAGCAGATGAGATTAAGAATATGACCTTTGGAGTGAGCAGGAAAAGCCACGAATTGCTGTAAACCAGTACTGTCAAGGCATGATGATCCCTCGCTGAAGTACTATTGACATTATCCATAAATTAAAATCACCCAGCAGAATAACATTAGAAGACATATAGCATAGGGAAGCTGCAAAGACAGAAAAATCATTTAGATAATTACTGTTAGACTTAGGGGTCGATAAACAACTGCACATATAGTAGGAACTAGGCGATTGATTGGTATGGCAATGGACTCGAAGGAAGCAAACTGCGGTTTTAGAAGATACTATACAACAATAAATGGAATGTATCGCAAGATGTTTTCCTCTATGAGAAGCACGGGAGTGACAAGTATAAGCAAACCCATGTGGAATAGTTTTATTAAGCTGTGAAAAGTCATTTGGTTGTTTCCAGGTCTCAGTCAAACAAAACCTTATGGTTAATCATGAGGTCATAGAATAGAGGACCCTTGTTAATAAGCGAACGGATGTTAAATAACCCAAAGGCAAGATTGTTTTTTCCAGGTATGGTGTTAGCCGACCGGGCTGGGAGGGTTAACACATTGTAATTAACAGTCTGTCCTGTTTGCCTTAAAGGTTGAGTAGTGGAGGACCAAAAGTGTCACACTGACTAGGTGTTATCATAGTCAGGATTCTGGGTTCAGGGTTCAGGATTCAGGATTCTTTAATTGTCACATGCATGGTTATGCAAGGTACATCAAGCAGTGAAATGCCCTTGAACCGCTCTTTTGTAGACTGTGCAAGTAGAGAAACATCCAATAGACAATAAAAACAAAAAACATCCAATTGTGCTAAGGTTAATGTGTTAATGAAAAAAGTGAACAGTGCAACAGTGCAGGTGTGGTAAGGGGTACCAGAGGACAATGGGCATCAGGGTGTGAGGT
>JAODKM010000034.1:24779794-24799610 GCA_026780845.1 Petrocephalus sullivani
CTCCCACGCACCCTCCAGGACCCTGCCGAGAGTATAGAGCTGGTCCACTGTTCCACGGCCAGGGCGAAAACCACATTACTCCTCCTGAATCCGAGGTTCGGAGGAAATTAAATCTGCTTAGTCATACTCTGACACTACAAAGTAACTTCTTTTCAGTTAACTATTTGCTTGTTTTGTATTCTATTTTTGTTTTATTACATATTTTTAATGTGTATGACTTTTAAATGTGATTTTAATGCCTTGCATCTGAATTGTGCTATATAAATAAACTTGCCTTGCCTTCCTTAGAATAAATTTATTTAATTGAAAGGTTAGATTTTCTAATTGTTTTCAGTGTGAGATGAAGCTACTCCACCAAAAGGTGGATTTTATCTAACATGTTTTACAAATCTTTACATGGAGTGCCAATAATTGTGGAGGGCACAATTTACACGATACAAGGAATCAGTGTAAATTATGATGAGATGGAAAGTGAACAACACAAGGACGACAGTGACATATGCTGTCCAAACAGGCATGAGAAAGGATAGATAGGGGCAGATCATGACAGTACCCCGCCTCGAAGCGTGCCCTCCAGGTACAGGAGGTACTGGCCATGATCGGAACAGAACACACAGTACATAGAACCAGGGAAGCAGAACACTGGAGAGGACCAGGTACATGGGACTGGGGCCCAGGGAAACAGGACACGAGACATTCATGAGACCAGGGGAACAGAGAAGAGGAGGGTAGGGTCTGGAATTCATAGACTCATAGACGGAAAACCCAACACCAGGGCAGGGTTGGCAGACAGAGGAACACAGAGGACAGGATGAGGACACCGGAACAGAGAGTCAAGAACAAAAGCAGGGAGTGGGACACGGAGTGCAGTGTGACAGCTGGGTAATTTAGATTGCCGAGGGTAAGGCAGGACAGGAGCTAGACACTCAGGCAAGGCGGCTGTGGAACAGGCTGTGGAGACTGGAAGGATAGGTGCAGGTAAGGTTTATAGCTGCGGTAAGGTTTGTGACAGGTGAGGCACTGACTCTTTCAGAATAAAAAAAATAAGGAGTGATACAGTAAACTTGATTTACTGATATTTAGCCAGCATATTGGCAATATAATATATTATAATTATTATTATTATTAATAATAATAATAATAATAATAATAATAAAGTGCTGGAGACTCGGGTGAAGCAGCTGGTAGGACAGACACTGGAGAATTAGACTAAGCAGCTGGCGGAACAGGTGCTGAAGACCCAGGCAAAGCGGCTGGTGGAGCAAGCTCTAGAGACTCAGGAGAAGTGACCTCCTCAGGACCTGGGATTTGTGCTGTGGATGTTGCAGAAGCAGCCTCCTTGGGATCTGGAAGTTGCACTGTGGATCCTGTGGCATTGGTCTCTTAGGGGCCTGGAGAGGTGACTGCTGGAGTGAGTGCTGGATAGGTGAGCAATGGTACAAGTCCTGGGGAGGAGACTAGAGCCACTGGCATGCAAAACAGAAACCTACAAATGACCAGCGTGATGCACAAGACACAAGCAAGAATATATACACACAACTAGTGGGGCTACACAAGGAGCAGCTATGTATGATGGCAACGGACCTGCTGGGAAGTGACCGACACAAGGAGGACACATAATGGCCAGCAGCGACATCTACTGGCCAAGCAGGAGCAAGACAAGGTAGATGGCGGAAGATCATAAGAACATAATGATTTTTTAACGAATTTACAAACGAGAGGAGGCCATTTTGCCCATCAAGCTCGTTTGGGGAGAACTCCACTAGTAGCTCAGAGATGTTAAAATCTTGTCCAGCTCTTCTTTAAAGGAACCCAAGAACATTCCATACTCTAACTACACACCGTATAAAGAAGTTTTCTCTGGAGTTTTATAAACTCCAGTTTGAAATATTCTCCTGCTAATTTCCAACGATGGCCATGAGTTCTCTTATTTGAACTAATATTGAAGTAACTATGTAACTGGACAGCATCCAGACCTGTTAGAATCTTATATACCTGGATCCATGAAGTACTTGTGTCTTATATTCCTGTTCGCTACAGTACATGGATTACCTTGCACTTCATCTGCCAGGTATCAGCCCAGTCACTAATTAAATCAAGTTCCCGCTGTAGCCTCTGTGCCCCTGTTACAGTATCCGCTACACCACCCACCTTGGCGTCGTCTACAAATTTGACCAATTCACTGTATTTATTGGTGTTAATATTGTTTATTTAAACTAGGAATAATAGTAGCAGGATTCTTCTGACATTTCCCCAATCTTGGATGTGTGAGACAGCAGTACTACTCAGTGAGCCTTCATACTCCTTAGATAAATGCATTGTGAGATTTAAAATATTGCTGTAAATTTCTTAATCATGTGACATAACCTGTGGTTTGTAAAGCTGTTCTACAATGAGGAAGTTGAGCTATATATAAACTCCTTACACTTGAATGTCACTCAGGTTTCATTTTCATACTGAAAGTTCTACTAACAACGTAAAATCATCTTTAGGTGGAGTCGCATATAACGGTGAGTATTTTTTTGTAAAGTGGTGTAAAATCTGAAATGTATAATGAAAATAATACTCTATAATAATTTTTTTGCATTTTTAGATAGCTGTTTATATTTTTATATAAATATTTACATAAAATAATAAATAAATATTTATACCTCTGTTTATATATCTATATATCTATTTATATCTCTCTAATGTGATTTGGGCAGAACATCTGTTTACTGTGAAATAGCAGTTGGATTTTGATTTTTGCTATCAGATCAATTGTTTTTATTTTTGTTTTAAACATTTTTTTTATTTCCCAAATGAGTACTGATATGATGATTTTTTTTTACTTTAATGAATGTTTGCAAAGTTATAACAATATGTATATGCAGATCTTCTGTAGAATAACCACAGTAGACTCAAATCTTTACAGCTATTGATGTTGTGAAAATTAACAGCCAGAAAATGTTGCCGTTAAATGTAATATGGAGTGGATGAATTCAGGAAATGCTCTGTCATGATTTGTATAACTGATAGTAATTTCATTGCAGATGATGGATTGTGTGCCTCATTGTGGGGGAATTTCAGTCCTCATCCTCTTTTGTTACTATTTATTGGCCTCTGCTAGTTGGTACCCCAAAAGCCTTCCGTGTGACGTCAGCCAGAAACCAAACAGGAGCACAGTCACCGTGGACTGCACAAAGCGAGGGCTAACAGACGTTCCAAAACATATCCCAAGGAACACAACCAACCTTACTCTGACGATTAATCACATCTCTCACATCCAGGAGAGCACTTTCCAGGGGCTGGAGAACCTCACAGAGATTGACATGCGCTGCAACTGTGTCCCTATGAAAGTCGGCCCCAAGGACCGTGTGTGTTCCCAGAGTGTCACCATCAAGAATGGGAGCTTTTGGCAGCTGACAAATCTCAAGTCACTCTATCTGGATGGGAACCAGCTCTCTAGTATACCCACAGGCCTTCCTCACAGTCTGACTTTACTTAGTCTTGAGGTAAATAACATCTATTCTATTATCAGGGAGAACCTCTCAGAATTGACCAACATAGAAGTTCTCTATTTCGGCCAGAATTGTTACTATCGTAACCCATGTAACACCTCATACTACATTGAAGAGAATGCTTTCCTCCAGCTCAGGAATTTAACTTTGCTGTCTCTTAAATCCAATAACCTGTCTCATATCCCACACAGATTACCTTCAAGTCTAAAACAGTTGTATCTGTATAATAATAATATCAAAAGTGTAGCTTGGGAGGATTTTCAAAATCTCACCAACCTGGAGGTCCTTGATCTAAGTGGGAACTGCCCTCGTTGTTACAACGCGCCTTTCCCCTGTGTTCCGTGCCCTGGCTACGCTCCTCTCGGCATTGATGAAAATGCCTTTCAAAGTTTAACGAAACTGAAGATACTACGTCTTCACAGTAATTCTCTACAATCAGTGCTGCCACAATGGTTTCAAGGCATAGAGAGCCTACAAGAACTGGACTTATCAAGCAATTTTTTGGCAAAACATATAACAGATGCCACCTTTCCTTCATATTTGCCAAAGCTTGAAGAACTGGACCTTTCCTTTAACTATGAGCTACAGAAATATCCAAATTCCCTTATCCTCAGCCAGTCATTTTCAAATTTAACATCGCTCAGAACACTCAGGATCAGAGGCTTTGTTTTCCAGGAACTAAGAAGAGAAGATATCTCTCCATTAATCCATCTCAAAAATCTTGAAATTATTGACCTTGGAACCAACTTTATTAAAACAGCCAATCTCAGCATTTTAAAAGAACTAAGACGTTTTAAAATAATTAACCTCTCTGACAACAAAATATCCACCCCATCATCTCCCTCTGAAGGAGCTGTCTTTGCACCCTCAAGAGCTCCATCTTTATCTGCATCTCCAATGGCAGCTTCAGCCCTCTATTACAATGGAGAAGTGAGAGAAATGCACTATTTTAGGTATGACGAATATGCACGCAGCTGCAGAGATAAAGACAAAGAAGCTGGCTCTTTGAATTCATTTACCAAAAAGCAATGCAGTAAATTTGGAAAAACACTTGATATCAGTCGCAACAACATCTTCTTTCTTGACCCTGAATTCCTAAACCTCATGGAGCTCAGGTGCCTTAATCTCTCAGGAAATGCTATGAGCCAGAGTTTAAATGGCTCTGAATTTACCCATCTGACTAATTTACGGTATCTAGACTTTTCATACAATCGCTTGGATTTGCTGTACTCTACAGCATTCCAAGAACTGAAAAACTTAACTGTATTAGACATTAGCTACAATAATCATTACTTTGACTCTGAAGGTGTCACACACATGTTAAATTTCACAGGACATTTACCAAAGCTAAAAATATTGTTAATGAACCACAATAAAATTTCCACTTCGACAAACACTGAAATGGTGAGCTATTCTATTGAGCGACTTGAATTTAAGGGCAACCGACTGGATATGTTATGGAGAGATGGAGACACAAGATATGTAAATTACTTTAAAAAATTAAAGAAATTGAACAGTCTGGACATCTCCCAAAATAATTTAAATTTCATCCCTCCTCTTGTTTTTCAAAGTTTGCCAAAATCTCTCTCTGAGTTCTACCTGAAAAACAACAGGCTGAACACATTCGAATGGGAGATGCTTAAGTTTCTTAAAACCCTGGAAGTATTAGATCTCAGTGGGAACTTGTTGGCGGATGTTCCTAATGAACTTTCCAACTGCACCCAAAGCATCCAAAAACTAATCCTACAACGGAATAAAATATCAGCCCTAACTCCACACTTCCTGAAGGATGCATTTAGTCTGAAATATCTGGATCTCAGTTTCAATCAAATCCAATATATTGAACAAACCAGCTTCCCAGAAAACGTTGCCAATAACCTGCAAACTTTGCTCCTACATGGAAACAAGTTCATGTGCACTTGCAGTGCAATTTGGTTTGTTTTGTGGCTTAACCGTACAACAGTGAATATCCCAAGACTGGCAACAGATGTCAAATGTGCAGCTCCAAGTGCTCAAGTAGGCCAAAGTGTCATTTTCCTGGACCTGGAGACCTGTCAGCACAACTCTCTTTCCATCACTCTCTACATTTTACAAACCTCTCTGATCCTCGTCATTCTCACAATCTCCACCTCTAGCCAACTCTTCCTCTGGGATGTGTGGTACATATACCACTTCTGCATAGCCAAGCTAAAGCGCTATAAGCCCCTGTCTTCTGAAAGCATGATCTACGATGCCTTTATAGTGTACAATGTGAAGGATTCAGCCATGTCTGACTGGGTGTTGAATGAGTTGCGGGTCCACCTGGAGGAACGAGGAGATCCTGGTCTACACCTGTGCTTAGAGGAGAGAGACTGGATACCAGGATGCCCTCTGATTGACAGTCTCTCCCAGAGCATCCAGCAGAGTAAAAATACAGTGTTTGTCCTAAACAAAAAGTTTTTACGAAGTGGAAACTTCAAAACTGCTTTCTACTTAGCACATCAACGCTTGATGGATGAAAAGGCTGATGTCATCATTCTGATTTTCCTGGAGAACCCTCCATGGCAATCCAAGTACCTGAGGCTGCGCAAGAGGCTTTACAGGAAGTCTGTGCTGGAGTGGCCTAAGAACCCGCAAGCCCAGCAGTACTTCTGGTTTTGCCTTAGGAGTGCAATGGCCACAGAGAGTCACCAGCAATACAGCAAATTATTCCAGGAGACCCTTTAGATGCAGCTGCTAATGACATTCATGTATGTATGTATGTATGTATGTATGTATCTATCCAACCTATATGACAGTACCTGAATTAACAGAAGGCTGAATTCCAGTCAGTCGTACATTTAGTCATGAATTCAGGAAGCGTGTGTGGTCTTGGAGAAGACTTCTATTAAAAATAATCATCATGCTTTATGCAAATAAAATGGATGCTCAGCAAAAGAACTGGATCCTGAATGCATCACATTGTATTATGCTGAACAAATGTTTATGAACACTGAGCTAATAGTGTTGAAAGTAATAACATTTAATGACTGGTAATTTGACACTGTACACAAAGACAGCAGTGAGGAATTTGTGTCGGTACATTGTATGTATTTAGTATCATTTCTGTATTTGATTCTAAGCCCAACTGATGTGGTTTCAGGTTTGGTGCTCTGAGTTTGATTCTCGAAATAGATAGGTTACAAGAAGTAAGTTTGCGAGCACTGTGTTTGATTATAGTCCCAGCTCTCAGCTCTCTATATCTGAAATTTTAGGGATTGGTTCTAGGCACAGTTTTGTCTGTGCAATGTTTGTATTTCATTCCTGAACTTCCCATTGATTCATCCGAAAAAAGCCATTAAATTATGTCAAGCATCCATGACTGTTCAGATGCACCATAAACTCCCTTGCAATGGGTGGGCTAGCACCTTGTCATTGCTGTAGCCTACTCCATGTCAGAATACAGGTCACTGTGGCTTGACTGAACAAGCATTTACTTACAGAAGACCAAAATAAGGACCGCGCAGGCGTCCAGCACGCTGCTAATTTTCCATGATAGCCTTTCTTTACCATATGAAGCATAGCCCAGCAAACAAGCCTCTGGCAGGGCCTCACACACCTGGTGTTAAAAAACATTTCATAGAAGCAGCTGTGAGTTTCTCATCAGCCAATTATGTGAATAGAGATTTATAGATATGACATAACGATGGTGGAGCCTTGCTGGAGGGCCAGATATCTGCATATATATCTGGGAAATAGGCATGGTAGATAGGAATCTGCCAGTTATGCCTGCTAGACATTTACATATAACATACAATTTATTAAATAAATGAGTTAGAAGTTTTTAAGATGCTGTTCTCTTTGTATTGTCTCATGTCATTGTAAATGAATTATTGATGTTTTTATATTATACATTGCTGCTTTTCTGGAATGGTAAGTCCTCCGTCTTCTCATTTATTTTTAAACTGTAACTTTAACAGAGCTTAGTGAGTGCCAAGTTGCTAAACCCAAAAAGGGGAAGTGAATCATCAAAACTTAACCAAACCCATAAAATGCGGCCCTGGGACAAAAGAAACTGCAAATAAATGCTTATAAAAGTGCATCGAATTTAGCACAAAGGAGTCTATAGAATATCTGCATTCCAGTTTTATAAGCGATTAGTGAACAGCATATTTTGAATGGTGAGGTGTGGGGGACACCTTCGTCTGAACATAACACTGTTTCATTATGAACAGTAGTTGATTTGCATGAATATCAAAAAGCAAATAACCATATTCCCACGGTCAATAAATGTGTGCAAAATTTCTTGTGCAAAAATGTGTGCAACAATGCAGAGAATGAATATTTCCTCCCCATAAAAACATCACCTCAAAGGGTTAAGAGTCAATATAGAAATAACGAAAAGCAGAAGTTAGCTACTGCCATGTAAGAATCTGCAGACACATGAAGTCGCTTTGGTTTATATGCTTTCTATGTGCTTTAAAGGACGGCATTCGGTATCATTAAAATGGTAAGCACTGTTTTCCGACTATCTCTATTAACAGGTTAGGTCTTTTTGATAAATTGTTATGAACTTCATTGTTTACTTCAATTGATCTATAATAGCATAGGTGTCAACAGGTAATGCAAATGAAAATATGCATTTTTCTCACATGATATGCATTACATGGTTGTTTCAAAATTTGATTTTTGTCGCATTGCTATAATTTAAATTTGTTTTTCAATAAAAGTCTCTTGGTGAGAAATTACGTTTTCAACTGGATTCCTGTAGAGAAACACATTTACCAAATTAAAATGTGAATGCAAATATATTGCTAATATATTTTGAATATTAGCAGCCACAATCTTTTTTATTTGCTTATGAAAGCAAAGAAAAGCTCAGATAGCGCTCGTTAGTACTTAGGTGGAGGACAGTTATTCTGCTATGGATATGAAGCTCTTAGTATAAAAGGAGTTTTTTTTTTCTGGATGATCCATCATAGTCCATCAGTCCAAATGGGGAATCTATGGAATTTTTCCAGATTCAGCCTTTTAGTACTGTCTAGTTGTATATCCCAGTTCTAAAAAACAATTTAAATGTTTTTTAGGCCAAGAGGGGGCGCTCATTTGTTTTGTAAATTAAAAAGTTCAGCGCAAACACAGCAGCGTTACAGTGTCTTCAGAAATCATAAAGATATGATGCACTTAAGCCTATTTGGTGTGTCGTAATACAGGGTCTGAGTTTTCAGTTTCTATTTTTTTTACAAATCTGTAAAAAATCATTATAGGGTTTCTGCTTTTGATTAGCACCCTAGCTATCCTGGGTTGCATACTGCCTTGTGCCCTTAGCTTCTCAGTTAATTTCAGGACCCGGTGGCCCTGAAAAGGTCAAGCGGGTACAGGAAATGGATGTTTGTAAAATGGCTGCATTGCACAGAAATCTGCAATAACTGGGCATTACACGCTATTGTGTGTCATACCAGTGAAAAGGAAAATTTTCAATTCACTTTGAAAAAATGGAATTTTGAATATGATCTATATCATACTGCATCTTAGAAAAATGAAATGAAAAATTCAGGATTCGCAAAATCCCTAACGCAACATCCCGGGACTATCGAGTTTTCTCGTCGGGCTACTGAAATGTAACAACACGCTGCCTGATGGGCTGTCAGAAATTCGAACCTACATAAAATAAAATTACTTCCTTATTTGTCTTTTCTGCTCTTTTGACTAGCTATTTCGAAGAAAAATTGACTATTGAACAAACAAGCTGTTAATTATATTGGCAGATTGTACATTGGGAAGTGAATGCTTAAAGCCTGATTTATAGGAGGTTTGCAATTTATGTATTGCGCAAATGCCTCCTGCAGCCATTTTAGTGGATTGCCGGTCTAATAGTACTCTGAGCACGTTAATGCAAGCAAGTTAAGTCAAGTACAACTTTATTATCACACCAGTCATACTCAGTACACTGATTATGGTGATGTGAAATAAGGTTATATAAATGTTATATAAATGTTTATGGATAGTTTACAGATATTTACAGATAATTTTCCTTTGTGAAAACTCTGGCTGAAATGTGTATACGCACCCACTATATAGTCCATTATATATGGAGTCGGCCATTTTGTAGTGCTTTTTGAATTGTCAACTGTAAATTTCATCCAATATATAGTGCACTACAAAATCGGCACGAGGCACCCCAAAATGTAGTGTACTGCAGCTGTACCCTACATTGGTTGACTTTGACCATTGTGCATTGTGGCCTGTCTCTTGAGTGTTGGAACCATATTTGAGAGACTTTGCTTAGTCCGAACTGCAACCGTTAGCTATTAGTTAGTAGCCCTCTTATGAAATACTCGCATGTTAGCTATAACAACGGTGGCAGGGCTACTGCTGCTTTAAAAAACAAATGGTAATTTTAATGTATTTGACTGCTTTGCATAGGTAACGTTAATTAAACTAATAATTAACAATTAACACAGGATATTAATGATTAGGATAAAAAAACAGTTACAGCTGCAGCCCCCTTCATGCTTGTGTAACAGGTTGTTAATTTACTTTGATATTTTATTTATAATTATACAAAATTCTGTCATTTTTCTGTTTAACCTGAAGGGTACAGTCCCCCTTTAATTTTCCCATGATGCTTTTGACCTGCATCCCCCCTCCCTATGCCTCTTTGCCCTTATAAGGGCCCCGATGTAATTTCCTCTTCCCCTTCTGTGCTGTCCACATGGAAAGAGGTGAGAGTCCCCCAAGTCCACCAGTCAGCTCAGTCTTATATCATCCTATATAATCATTTTATATAACAATTTATCAATTATGTTTTATAAGTACTGGGTTAACATACGTTTTGCTATGATTATAATTTTTGTGTGATATACACATGCATTATTTTACTTTGTGTAGAGTGAGTGAGAGGGCCTGAGTGGTATGTTTTAATCTGTCTTAATTTATTTAATTCATATTATTTTCTATTATTTCCCATTCATATTCAGTCTGATATTTTGGTGTGTCGGCCTTTCTGTGCTGTGCACATGGGCAGAGAGCGAGCCAGAGGGCCTAGGCCGGAGAGAGATTTACCCCCTTTCTAATTGTATCCACCAGCTCAGTAAACATCTGGAACGACAGTGGCCTCCTCTCTGTCCCTTTCTCCTACACCCCACACATCTGACTACTACTAAAACAACACAAAGAGAAGACAGGGAATGCCCGGTTACACATAAAAATATTGATATGGAAATGTGTTTTATTTGTTGATAATATCTATTATATACACAACCCTAGCACCGGGGTGCTCATGGTCCTGACAACATGATCAAATATAAACATCAATACTGGTAGAGGTCTAGAGGCAGAAGAGGAGATCAGAAGTAGATATAAAAAAGTAAAAATAAAAAAAAAACAATCAAAACAAAAGTTCTATCTGAAGAAACTGAAGAAAATATTCATTTTTTAAAAAATCTTTGTGAGCTACAGTGCTTAGACCCCCACATTTGCAAGAGCCTCTCTTTCTTACTCCATGCTGACCTACTTATACTAAGACCAGTGGTCTAACACAGCTTTCTGATAACATCACCCATCACTCTTGATATTCAATTACCGCTCAGTCCGTGACAGTTACTATTACTTAAGTATTTTTGTCATGTCTTACTGTTAGTAGCTGATTTTCATCTAGCACCACTGAGCTAGCTAACGTTAGAGCCTAGGGAGGATGCCAGTGATGTTTACATCCAGTTACATTGTCATGAGCACGAGTACCCTGACGTGGTCCACTACTCAGTGATATGGTTGGTGTGTGGCGTTCAGGTTAGGTCAGGATGGGAAGCATGCACTGGTATAGCATGTTGCTGCACCCACCACGTGACCAAATGCCTCGGGATCCGAGTGAGCACCCCCCCAGGCAGTTCAGTCCCGCTCCCCGGAAATGGCCATCTATCTGCCAGATCACCCTGAAGGAACTGCGCCACATGGCCATAATGCTGTACCTGACACTCCCTCACAATGCAGGTCATGTATCTCATTTGGGACTCCCTGAACAGCCGCTCATTTGACACCATCAAACCACCGGTATGCATGCATTATCCAAAGAGAGACTGTACCAAAGAGAGACAGTATCCAAAGAGAGACAGTATCCAAACTGAGACAGTATCCAAAGAGAGACAGTACCAAAGGAGAAGTTTTACGAAAATCGACAAAGGCTGCAAAGAAACTCTCCTGATATTTGCATCTGCGCTTGATGAGAACTCTCAGTCCCAGGATGCAGTCAATGGTGGACTTAGGTGTCAAATCAGACTGCTCCAGTTGCTGGTTGGTGTGCAAGTGATCTTGGATCCTATTCAGGATGACCCTACCAAGGACCTTACCTGGCACTGAGGGTAGTGTTATCCTCTTGTAGTTGCCACAATTCAAATGATCACCTTTCTCCTTCCAGTCAGTCTCAATTACCATGTCATCCCTAAGGACATTCCATCACCGTCCTGACTGTGACTGCCCAAGCAACAGATGTGGAGTTTTTTTTTGCACTGTTGCACATTCTTTGTTCTACTGTACAGTTTAATTGTTTAACCCTTTATGCACTCTCTTCAGTACTGAAACAACCATATCCTACTACATCCTTGTACTCTGAATTTGATCTTTTTTTCTTCTTTTTTTTTTCCTTTGTTATCTTATTATATTCTTGCCCTCCTAAATATGTTCACTACTATGTCCATATTTATCAATTTATATTAGTATCTTGCCTATTTTTTAAAAAAGAATCTTTTTACTCTTATTGTCATACCAACCACCAAAGCAAATTTCTTGTATGTGACAACATAGTTAACTCCATTAACTCCATTCTGATTCTGATAACCAGAACAGTGTCACCCGGAGAGTGCATTGGAAGAAGCAACAGCTACTCACCGAGTATGGCAGCCATCAGAGCGACCAGACAAATAATAGGTGTACCTACCTACAGGGTTCTGGCCACTCCCTGCTCTGTGTACTTCAGTGATTACCGGTACTGAAATGCAGCGTTTATGAAGCTCCTCCAACAGCAGAGGAAGGTGGTCATTGCTGGAGAGACAAGACATTCCACGCGTCGACCCAGAGGGGCCGCCTCAGATTAGGACCTGAGTGCTGCTGTGCTGTAGGTGACACCTCAGCACCGCGCTAGTTCTAGTCCCCAACAAGCCTGACTCCATTGGTTCTCTGGCAGTTTTGAAACCATGTATTTGAGTTTGGTAGAAAGAAAATTGTTCCTACATGAAGTTGTTTACTACAAGTGGATTATCTTGGGTACTCAAGTCATAATTTCTAGTTAGAGGCATTGCTGTTGCATTTTTCAAATTCATGTTTTTTTTTAAGCTTCCCCAGCATATCCGAAAAGCTTGTTTTTTATTTTGGGGTGAAGTGCCCCTTTAGCGATACAGTGCTGTGCCTGTCGTTGTTCTCACAACAAATCTGGTTTGATTACACAAAAGCGAATACGTTTTAAAGGCAAGCTGCTGATCGTTTTATTTTATCCCTGGTTGGGCTGGGCGGTATATTGAGATTTTAAAACATACTGGCATATAAAAAGAGCCCGATATCGATTGAGAAGGTATGATTTATACTGAGTTATATGAAGTTTTAAACTTTTGAAGTAAAGTTCCATTTCAATGTGCGGAAAGCCTCCTTTCTTCTCCCTCCCTGTCAGCTGCGGGCTCCTCCGTCCTGCAGACGGCCTGCCCCCCCACACAAGCAGCTTATCAAATTAGTATAAACTTAACAACATTGTACAGTGTGATAGTCGTATAACCTGCACATGGATACTTGTTTAAAAAAAAAAAAAAATCAATCTCGGGTGGCAGGGTGGTGCAGTGGTTAGCATGGTTGCCTCAGACTCGGGTTCGAGTCTCTGCTTAGGTTCCATGTGGGTGGAGTTTGCATGTTCTCCCTGTGCCTTTGAGGGGTGTCTTTCAGTCCAAAAACATGCTACGGTAACTGGAGTTACCAAATTGCCCATACAGTAGGTGTGACCCGAAAGGATAAGCGGTTTCAGAAAATGGATGGATTGTAGTCTCTGAACCTGTGTATGAAAGGAATAGCTGTAATTAGTGACCTTATCTAAGTAGCCAGCTCACAAAGCATGATCTTCTTTTTAAAGTGCCGGTGCATGAATTGAAAGTTATCATATCAAATACATTTTAATACAGTAAGTACAGGATGGTAGGGAAATACTTACCAAAATATTTAGGCTATAACGAAATGCTTAGATGACACCACCTCAGCAAGAGCGACTTAGCAATACAGGTTGGCTTTACAAGCTTCTGTCGTTTGCACAGTTGTATACAATATTTTGGCAAGGAACCTAAATGCACGTCTTATAGGCACAGCTTATAAACTTCTTTGTTAAAACAATGGAGAGCATGTAGGTCATTATTTGCCCATTTTCTTTTATTTTATAACATTTTTATATTTGTGTTATAGGCTATATTTTCACATAATTTCAAATACATTTGTAGAATGCTTAGACCTTCCCGTTTTTGTTTACATTTGCATTGTGTTCCTAACCTGTAGCCCAACTGCACTATACTATTGAAAGCACTTTCAGATACTGTAAGCCTGTTAGTCAATTATATATTAATTTGTTATAGACTTCAACCTTTATTTTGTTGAAGTGTTTTGTGACATCTTTTATTGCTTTGGCTTAGGACTGAATTTTTTCCCACTTCATAGAAATATTGAGATACACATCGTATCTCCATTCATTCGAAATATATCGCGATTTTTTTCCATATCACCCTGCCCTAAGGATTTGTTTCTTTTTTGCAGTCTTCACTTGGTGTCCGTGATGCTGACATGTAGCTGTCCCAGTTAATTTTGCATATTATATTAGTGGCTGGTTTGGCTAATGTGAAAGGATAAGAATGTGTCCACATTTAATTTTAAAATGTTTTTATTGCTTTCTGAAGTATGTATATATACAATTAAAATCTTTTTTATTTGAGCTAGTCAAAATTCATTTTGGGCTATGAAAATCTGCATAATGCCTGCGCGATGGGCTTCCAGGGATATATATCTTTTGCAAGCCCTGAAAATGAATGTGTATGACTTATCAAAAGAAGTGAAATGTTGGGCTACAACTAAAAATCATGATTTGTTGGAGGGCGCAGTATATCTGTATTGAAGTAACTGTTTTTTTTTTTTGCAGGCTCTTTTCCTAAATGGGTTCAAACTCTGGCTCTTTGCACTTGGTTTCTTACTGACTGAGGCCGTGACACCTGGCTGGATCTCCAGAACTAATCCGTGTGACGTCCAAGAGCATAAATCGGACGTCATTTTTCACTGTGAGCAGCGCCGGTTGAAGGAAGTGCCCAAGGAGATAAGCAGCAATGCGACAATTCTTAACCTTTCTGAAAACAATATAAAAAGCCTCGCGGTCGGCGTCTTCCGTGACTTACGCAAACTGAAGAGCCTTTATGCTGGGTGGCTTAACAAGAATCAGAAAGTCCACATTTCCAAAGGGATCTTCCAGAACATGACCAGCTTAAAAGAGTTGAAACTGGATGGCAATTGTCTCGAAGATGTTCCAGAAAACCTCCCAACCAGTCTGCAGAAACTTCACTTGACTAGGAATAAGATAACGAAAGTAACCCGGCTCACCTTCTCTGGGTTGAGAAATTTAACACAAATTAACCTGTCAAAAAACTGCTACTACTGGATGCCTTGCAAAAAAAACTTTTTCATCCAAAATGACAGCCTTTGGAACCTGACTAAGTTAAAATATCTGGACTTGTCTTTCAATAACATAACGAATGTCCCACGTAAAATATCAGGCTCAGTAGAAAAATTGGACTTGAGTTCTAATAAAATACAGCACATCCTGGAAAATGATTTTAGTGGTTTGATGAATCTAAAAGAGCTCAATTTGCAGGGAAACTGTCCTAGATGCTACAACGCACCTTATCCTTGCGTCCCCTGTCCCAATGGATCCATAGACATTCATTCTGAGGCATTTAGACATCTTTCAGCCTTGAGAAAACTGCAGCTTTCAGGAAATTCACTGCACTCTATCAAAAACTCTTGGTTTGCTAATATGCCAAATCTTCGTTCTCTGTATCTTTCTTTCAATTTTTTAGTAGATGCAATAGCTGATGGCAGCTTTTTGAACAATCTACCACATTTAGAGAGACTGGAGCTAAACTATAACTACAACATGAGGGCGTACCCTTCAACAATCAATATTTCAAGTAGCTTTTCTAAACTTGTGTCTCTTAAAACTTTGCATATCGCAGGTTATGTTTTTAAGGAGATTCATAATGAAGCTTTAAGACCACTTTATAATTTAAAAAATCTCTCCGTCTTAAACTTTGGAACAAATTTCATTGTCCAAACAGACCCTGGTGTTTTTTCAAGATTTCATGGCATGAAACTGTTATATTTGTCAGAGAACCGGCTTTATCCAGTTACAGTGAATGCAAAGGCATTGTATGGCACACGTAGCAAATCTGATATTTTCTTTCAATTGCCTTCACCACTGACACACTATCAAGAGGAGTTTGATTTCACTCTGGGCCACTTGCTTGTGAAGCCTGAATGTTATTCTTCTGGTCGTGTGTTGAGTCTCAGCTCAAACAACATCTTCTTCATTTCCCCTGAGCAGTTTGAAGGCTACAGCAATATATCCTGCCTGAACCTTTCAAATAATGGCTTTACAGCCGCTTTGAATGGAACGGAGTTCAGTTCATTGCCAAATCTGACGTATCTGGACCTCTCTCATAATAAAATAGACTTAGCCTATGACAATGCCTTCACAGAGCTGAAAAAATTGAAAGTATTAGATCTAAGTTATAACCCCCATTATTTTAGTATATCTGGAGTGACACACAATTTGATCTTTTTGAAGAATCTTCCGGAATTGAAAGTACTTAATCTTAGTAATAATCAAATTTTCACTTTAACTAGCAAAAAGATGACTAGCAAATCTCTGCAGGAGCTTCGATTCCAGGGAAACTATCTGAACCAAATGTGGAAGGACAGGGACAGCTCATATTTTGAAATTTTCAAAGAGCTTGGAAACTTGACAATACTCGACTTATCTTCCAACAAGATAGACAAGATACCTTTAGGAGTCTATGAAAATTTGCCTCAAACAATCATTGAACTCTATTTAAATCATAATGTTCTTAAAATGTTTGAGTGGGATAAACTGATTTGGTTTAAAAACCTTTCGATTCTAGACTTAAGCTATAATCATTTAACTCATGTGTCAGGGAATATTTCAGCCATTACAAATACTCTTTGCATACTTAAACTCAATAATAATAAAATATCACAGCTTTATGGTGGATTTTTGAGAAATGCTAGAAGTCTTGAGAAACTTTACCTCGGTCACAATCAACTTACAGTCATCAACCAGTCCACTTTTTTATCCGGACCAAACAATTACTTGAAGACATTATTCCTGCAGGGCAATCCATTCTGTTGCACTTGTGATATGTTAGAATTCATCTTGTGGTTGAGGAATGGTGACATGACCATCAATCGCTTAGCTACGGATGTCACCTGTAGAACACCTGATCTACTGAGGGGCAAAGCTGTAGTTTCCTTTGACATCGAGCAATGTATAAATAACAGTGAAGCATTTCTTATTTACTTTGTTTTTTATACATCTGTATTTTCCTTTATGGTGATAGCTATCATGATGCATCTGTTTTATTGGGATGCTTCCTACATTCTTTACTACTGGAGAGCAAAGATGCAAGGCTATCATTACCTTGGGCCCACTGGCAATGTCTATGAAGCTTTTATCACATATGACACAAAAGACCCCCTTGTCTCAGACTGGGTCCTCAACCACCTTCGCATACAGCTGGAGGAGTGTGGAGAGACAGCCCTGCCCATTTGCCTGGAGGAGCGGGACTGGACACCTGGGAACCCTGTGATCGACAGCCTTTCCCAGAGCATCCGGCAGAGCTGCAAGACCATCTTCGTGCTGACAGAAGCCTATGTCCAGAGTGGCATTTTCAAGATGGCCATCTACTTGGCCCACCAGAGGCTGCTGGATGAAAATGTTGATGTGATCGTGCTGCTGCTTCTGGACCCAGTGCTGCAGCATTCGCAGTTCCTCCGCTTGAGGAGGAGGCTTTGCGGGAAAACTGTTCTGGAATGGCCCAGGAACCCCTCTGCTGAGCAGTGGTTCTGGCAGTGCCTAAGAAACGTCATCAGGGTGGACAACCAGTCTGTGTACAGCAAGCTCTACTCTAGGTACTTTTCTGCTAGGGTGGAGGGTTAAGGGGAACTGCTTACTTCTCCTTGCTTACGTAGCAGCTGTAATCAATCAACAACACTCAACACCATGGCTATAATCCAAGAACTGACATACTGTACTGAGCCTTGGCCTAGCACCATTCACTGCTGGACTGCTGTGTTCATGTGATTTACTATGTTTCAGAGAGCAAATGTTACGGTGTAATCCATTTAAAATCAACAGGATTGTCTTTTTATTCTACAGTACTGAATATGATTTGGATCACATTAAATCATATAATATAAATATCAGTAATAGTATGTGTGAGTGTAAATGCTTACTATAGCTTTAATATGAAAATGAATTGTGCATTTTTAAATGAAGTACTTTCAGTGCATATAGTAGTAACTTTGTACATACAGAGGCAGTTTATATATTTTAAAAGCATTGATAGGAAATGACAATATAATTTGACATGCAAAGTATAAAGTACAGTTCTGTTTATAAAATTGTAATTAATATATGTTTTATCTTATCCTTCAGGCTAGCACACTATTATGGGTTGGGGGATGATAGGGGCAAAAATTATTTGCGAAATTTCACATTCCCGGGCACATAATGCTCCTAACCCTTGCGAATGTGAAGGGCTTATTATATTTCAACAACCGTGTAAATATGAGTATATAATAGAAATTTCCTTATACTTTCCTTAAGAGTTATGTCTTTTAAACAAGATAAAGTACATGCATTTGGCTTATTCTACTGCAAATGTTAATTTCGAGGGTAGATTAACATTATTTTTCCAACATTTTATTTTAAAGCTAAATTTAAACTTAAATTTCTTCTTCTGTCTATCCGTCTTCGATCTATTTATCCAGGTTTCTTTTAGACTCCTGCAGCACAGTGCATGTGTTAGGGAATCATTCTGGATGACACTCATATGTTACCTTTAAATAAATAAATCATGTTTAGAACAATTTTGGTTTAAATTCTGTTCATTCATAATTCATAATAATAAAGATAAGGAATGTGCTACTGATTATGTATGTATGTATGTATGTATGTGTTTATTTACTGGGAAGGTGGGGGGGGGGCGCTATTTCGAACACCCCTGGAATGCACACACCACTCTAATGTGCCAAAGTTACAGTATATGACAACTTTGGTTTATGAGGCTGATAAACGTTGAAAAAGCAGGTCCATTTACATATTATTCGAATGTATTTTTCTCAAAACACACCTGGAATAGTCCTTTGTAGTCAGTAATGAAGCACATTGGGCATTCTCTTATGTAATGACACTAACGTGACTTTTCTTTTGGCTGTTGTGCCATTGCTCATCCCAGTATGAATGACATGCACACATATTGTTGTTAAGAGGTGATGCAGCACAGTAGTAAACATGCCCGTCCCAACCTTTTCCGACACGTGTTGCTGGCATCAGATTCAAATTTAGCACATATTTGTTGTAATACAATGAAATTTCTTAGTTTAAACATTTGATATGTTGTCTTTGTTATATTCTCAATTAAGTTTGGGTATATATGATTTGCAAATCATTACATTCTACTTTTACTTGCATTTTACACAGTGTCCCAACATTTTTGAAAATGGGGTTGTAGGACATTTCCGCTTTGCCTTTGACTCCTTCTGATTGTGACAACATGTAAGAAGGATTCAGTAAACAACTTGTTATTTTACTGCAATTTTACATATATATACAGTAATCAATAAATAGACAAGAGTTTTGTAGTTGTGATAAGCCATTTTGATGCATTTGATGCAAGTTTCATTAACATGTTACATTTAAAAAAATTACAGTATGTTTCAAAAATGATTGAAGCACATGACCCATATACAATACCCATATCAAATACATTTTCCGTTTCAGTGTATTTTGTGTTGCTTTTAAGGGGTAACACAACATGCCAGCAAATTAATATGCTGTATCCTTCAGGTTAAGGATAAAAGAATGATCATATGGTAACTAATAAATTAATATACAGAGTGGCTCAATAAGGATGCCCCCCGCCCCACCGCCACTCAGTAATAGATATAGCCCCCCCCCCCCCCCCCACCCCCCCCCCCCCCCCCGCCCTGTCTTTCCTCCGCCGGCTGCTGTTCTTGTTGGGTGGTTTTTTGTTGTTTTGCGTTGCTGCTTT
>JAODKM010000034.1:24810498-24829909 GCA_026780845.1 Petrocephalus sullivani
AGTGAGTGATGCAGCTGCGGGACCTGCGTTACAGTGAGTGATGCAGCTGCGGGACCTGCGTTACAGTGAGTGATGCAACTGCAGGACCTGTGTTACAGTGAGTGATGCAGCTGCGGGACCTGCGTTACAGTGACTGATGCAGCCGCAGGACCTGCGTTACAGTGACTGATGTAGCTGTGGAACCTGCATTACCGTGAGTGATGCAACTGCGGGACCTGCGTTACAGTGAGTGATGCAGCTGTGGGACCTGCGTTACAGTGAGGGATGCAGCTGTTGGGCCTGCATTACAGTGAGTGATGCAGCTGCAGGTCCAGCATTAGATTGCAGTGATGCAGCTGTGGGGCCTGTGTCACAGTGAGTGATGCAGCTGCAGGGCCTGCGTTAGAGTGCAGTGATGCTAATGATAGGTCAGCTGTGGTCTGACTGTGACAAGCTCAGCTGGTGGTTTTGAGTCGTCTGCCAGCATCATAAATGACACCCGCCCACCCGGCTGTAGGGGTGACTATAAGATAAAGATGTTCCAACAACAAGCAACGAGGTGTGTGGAGGTCCTGTGTGGTTCTGAGCCTGGGTTAGGATCCTGTCATTTTATTGAAAAGACTCCAGATGAAATCCTGTGGCCCACAGAGTGATGTTACCGCTGAGCAAGACCCTTAACCCCAGCAGCTCCAGAGCCAGGCTGAGCCCGCATTCTCAAGTGTGCTTTGCTTTGGGCAAGAGCATTTTCCAAATAAATAAATGTTAAGCACATTAAACTGTGCCTTTTCTACCATTCATTTCATAATATATATTTATGTTTTTTCTCAGAGTGAGATGAAGACAGAGCCTAATGTTCAGCTCCATACTGGGCTGGAGCCTCTAGCCTTTTGACACCAATATGGCCATTTTTCATACATCTCCACTCACATCCCCGACTCATAGCTTCCACCACTATTGCATTTGCTCATGTTCTCCATTCTAACCAGAGAAATTTCCTACAGCAACCTTTACATTGCAATTTATGCAGTTTACTTTTACAGCCTGTAAGGCCCGACGACACCAGCCAACTGCCTAGTGAGAAAATAGCACACGTTGGTGCACTGAAGAGAAGAGCTAGCCTGGCTGAGTGGGGTTTGTAATTGAGTTGAAGATGTCTTGGCTGCATGGTCTGAGGATTTACCCCAGGCAAGAGCAAACTGAGAAGGACACAGGCTCTTTTCTGCAGTCAGTGGTTTGAATGGTGCTGAGAATTATGCATCCTTTGTCAGTAGAAAGTGTTTTGGTTTTCACAAGTATAGCAAAACCTGTACACACCCGTATATATGTGTATATTCTTACACTGATGCTTATCTAAGCAATTGTTGCAACTAAATGTTTATCTACAACCAGCTGTGTGCTGTCATTCAATATTTTTTATACATGAATTTTTTGCTTGAAATTTCTTTCATTACCCTTTCAGTCAGACGACTCCCTTGACTTACTTTTCTGAGTGTGCAGACTATACCCCGAACACCCTGTCCTGTGAGACATGTCATGTGTTTTCAGCTTTAGTAAAATCAGGAAGTGAATTACCTTCCTGTTTGCCTGTCACTTTGACAGCTTATCAGAAGCTAGACTAAATATACTGTTTTATGTTCCTCCAGTACTTCCCATAAATGTCCGGCTGAGAC
Organism: Petrocephalus sullivani; assembly: GCA_026780845.1. Taxonomy (NCBI): domain Eukaryota; kingdom Metazoa; phylum Chordata; class Actinopteri; order Osteoglossiformes; family Mormyridae; genus Petrocephalus; species Petrocephalus sullivani. Next base: position 24,812,148 of record JAODKM010000034.1, read on the forward strand.
TGTGCCCCGAGCAGCCATGGCGTGTGGCTTATGTCATATTTACAGTCAGTGAAGCTATAGTCACTCGTGCTCAGTCCCATACTAATTTCTCTCAAACCAGGACAGAAATGTTTCCCCACAGATTTGAAATCTATGAGATCCATGTGTACCTTGATATATTATGAAATGCTCCCCACCAGAAGCTTTCTCGCTCAAAAGCACACATGCTAGAAGATAAGATGACTCATATGACCACTTTCCACTGCTCAGTAGACCACTTCCTGTGTTCTGCACACATCTATACTCAAAACAGGGCATCATGGGGTGTAACAATGGGCCTCAGCCTCACCATGGAGTTTCTTATGGATTAAGCTTGCCAAACACAATGAATTGACATTTGCAGGTGACTGACTCACGGCTCCCCTTTCACTTCTCATCTCACCTCATGGACGTTACAGTAGGACATATCTCCATCCACGTTTGCTGGACTGTTTGTGACTAGTGATGACATCAATATTCTTTGAAATTATCGGGCCAGGATGATTCAAACACACCGTGTTAAACCAGCAGAAGCAGTTTATCCTGAATTCTCCTCAGAGCAAATAAAGTAAGCTGGCTTTCATTCTCAAAAAACAAGCACAGACTCTCATCCATTCATGTTCCAAGCATTTATCCAGGACAGGAGGACCTTCTGGGCCCAGACGGCACAGGGCACACACCACGGGTGCGCCCAGAATGTACAGCTCAGTGAAGAATTCTGGTTACAATGTAATCTTCTCAGTACAGATTTGTTGATATATACTTCCTAAATGAACAATGTTCTGGGTCTTATGAAAACATATGTACTATGAACTCATATAAATACATTTTGTATGTGTAGATCTGCTACATTATTCCATACTTTGACTTGGGTATCCAGTTATAATGGGAATTCAAAAAGATATACCAGACAACCCCCCCACGGCTGCTCCTCTCCGTCATACTCCGTTGCTAGCAGAGCCGGAAAGTGCTCACACACCCATCCAAACCATATTTCTGCTCTGTTACTCTCTACTGGACACGGCAACTGCAGGCCTTCCAGAACCAGTGGTTTCTAATGTAACAACTTGACATGGCAAACCCACTATATATTTATCTTGATAAAGGCTACACAAACAATAAAACCGGTGAAGCAATTTTTAATGTGACGACAGTAATCACCTGCAGGTCAAAATACTATAGATTTGATCAAATTAATGTATAACAATTATCCTTAAAATTTGTGCTATAGGTAATACACAGCGCAGTGCTGCACTTACAGAACAGGAATTCCGAGAAGTTGTCGGAAGGATATCAGCGACGTGTTTTGGGGGAAGACAAATAAGGAAATAAGAAAAATAGATTTACTGGTAACAGAAAAACTTCACCAGGGAAGAATAATGCAGTTATTCTCACATTGAGGAACATAGTAAGATGAAAAGTGAATTATACACCACAGTGGTTAGCTAGATATAAATATGGGAATACAAATAAATATTTGGAGTTTTTAGACCTTAAGCACCTACTTTAATATGTTGAAACAATTCATTTTCAGGCATTTCCTGCGCAGACCTTGAGGCCTGCTGCCATCATTAATTACCTCCTTTCAAATGGTTTATCGTGATGTTTCTTCGCACCTCTAATAACTCCTGCAGGAGAGGGTTTCCTGGACTGAGATGAAGGCTTATATGTCCTCAAATACAATTTGGGCAATGAAAACACGACGTTAGGAATAAGGCCAATTACCCGTCATCTCCGGCTGGTTATAGATCCTCCTGAATGTTGATCTCTCTCTTTTCAGGTGAATGACAGCATCTCATTCTGTCCTGGAGCCTAGCTCCAGTCTTCAAAATGACACAAAGCGCTGAGAGAGGGAATCCAGCCTCGGTAGATCCACACCAAGGATGCTAAAATTCGCCACATCAGCACAACTATTTTTCATGTTTGACTAGTCCTTATACAGGACAGATGAAACAGCAGATGCAAATATGTCTAATGGTAAATGACAACCAAGCAGGGATAAACATCGCTACTCATATTTTCCCGATTAATTGTGTGATTTTTGAGGTGTATTGGCTAAGCTCTGTCTGACGCGAAAAAAGTACCCAGTACATAATGTCGTTTCATTTAATTAGAACAGCAAACAAATTTGGAAGTTTGGAAGTCCAATCTATGGCTATCTTGTAAAGTTATATTGGTTTACAACATGATTTATCACATGTTTAGATCTTCTAGTTGTCTTATTTTTTCTGGTTGATTATTAATCGACACTAGTTGAGCTATGTTATGTGTTATGTGGAAACTATTAACTTAAGTCGTTAATCGCTCCTTCATTTTAGCATCGCTGAAAAGTGGATTGCGATCGTTAATACAGATTTGTTGCATTTGACCACTGCACAGGGCTAGACTGTGCAGAACTTATTCCCGGGTACATCGAGGGCAGCTAATAGGACTGTTACGGTAAGCTAGGGCTGATTTACGGTAGGGCTTTCACACCTGATTGAGCTCTATGGCAGACGGGGACACGCGTACTTCACACGGGAGACAGAGCGACTGACTGCTACCTTTCCAGGAAGGAGATAAATATTTAACGCGTTTTGCATCGTTGCAAGACTATCAAGATGGTTATGCAAAGCAGAGTCGCGGACGCGGAGACATCATAGCAGGGTTACGTCGGCTGATACTTATTGATCTGCTTATGCTGGAAGCCTTATTTTAATGATTCATTATGTATATGGATTGTATAAATATATTCGTATTTATATTGCGTATGGCATCGCAGCAGAAAGTTGTATATGTAAGTAATTAAGTAAAGTAAGGCAAACCTTAGTAAAAAAAATGAAACATTCCAGCATCCAGCCCAGGAAGCCATGGAGTGCAGTGATAGCATCGTGCTGTCACCCCAGGAGAGAGAGTGATCTGTTTGTCAGTCTGATCACAGTCACACTGAAGCACTTTTTTGATATCCTGTACGCATAGTATGTCTTATTCAGTCAGCAGTGTAGATGAATTGATAATTGGTGTCTCTAAATTAGAGTGTGAGTGTTTGCCCTGCAGTGAGCTGAAATCCTGCCCAGGGAGCTCCTTTTGTTCCATGCTGACTGTGTCCCTGCCATTGTTACTGCTGCATAATTCATTAACAATATGGACATACATTAAGAAGAATAATTGAAAAAAAAGAATATTACTATATATGTATATATACGAATCTAGTACACACACACACACATATATATATATTTAAGCATAGTACGACTCAGTACATGAGGTCACCAGCATGTTGAGATATGGCCGTAATGAGCTAAAACATTGACACAGCACAAGCAGCATTGGGCGGCGAAAGGAAACACACTTGGTGCTGTGTTGCCGGTTAGGGCATAGGGCACAGAGTAACAGTCAGTGTTGGCACAGTACTAAGCTCATCCCCATACCACAGAGTAAATGCTGCTGCTGATTCACATGGTCGCTGCATTTTCGCATTTGCAGTCAGACTGTTAGTGTGGCATGGGAGTGATTTGGGATGGGGATATCACAGCTTTCATGAATCACAGAAGCTTATCTCCCGCCCCTTGAATACCATCCCCCTTAGCACGCACCTCTCCCACAACCGTCTGATTGGAAAGCGCACAATGCGGAGGAGGACGACGGACCAATGAGAGACCAGATACCAGCTGCTCTTGCAAAGTGTTGAGCAAATACTGCTGTTCTTCACCGGCAGGATGGTGGTGTGTAGAAGGGTGACCACACTTTCATACTGTACATGCGGAGCGGACTTTTTTTTCCGTGCTGTCATCCGCACCCCCATTCTGATACACATGTATACATACGCATACACATGAATCACACAAATATTATTCCTGGAACATGTTTTAGTTTTCCATAATTATTTTGATATTCATGATGATGAATCTTGTTCTCAGACTCACAGTAATGCTATTAAGGGACAGAATGACTCAATATTTTTACAATGACAGGAAATTTACTCCAAAGACTGCCAAAGGTAACAATCACTTTGACAGGGACACTAAAACATGACCAAACATAGCATACGCTGCTGGGGAAATCTAATTTTTTAATAGCAATATTGAAATCTATCCACCATGGAACTTTTTATGTATTTTTGGTGAGTTCAGTACATATTCTGACATACATTCTGGTTGGTTGTTTATGTAATGAAGTAATCATTTTAAATCACAGTTATTTTTTAGCTTGGACTGAGACTCCTGGGCCCTTCACATGCATTACTTAAAAAGCATAATCTAACTTGGAACTTCCCTGAACCCCCTGAGAGGTAAAAGCACGTTTGAGACTTTGCTAGGTACAGTTTGCACATCCTCGACATGTTTTGTGATACAGTAGCATTGATGAGACATCGGCACATTACCCATTTGGAAATCCCTTTTGTTTCCCAGGATACCTCCCTTTCGCAAATTCTGCCTCCCAGAATCACAAATGTTTACTGACATCACCCTACAACCCAAGCAGTGCTCCAATTCACTCTTCCCAATTTGCTGTTTTGTTTTCTCTCAAATCGTTCCATCATGGCTGTCCTTGTTCTGTATCTGCAGTACTTCTGTATTTGTATTTTATGAGCATTTACAAAATAATAGTTCAGAATGGAAATTAGCATTTTATTCGACACCCTGCATTTCTGGGATACTTATTGCTGTTTTTCATAGGACTACGTGGAGAAGCTCCTGGCGAAACAGCCCTACTACTCATGCCGGCCTGATCAGGTCAACTTCCACAAAATGCCGAGAAGCTGATGCTTTTCTGCCTGTAGCCTTTGTAAAGGCCAAATACAAACAGGAAAGAGGCATTTCCCGCAGTTACCACTGGCTGGGAAACAGTGAGAGAGGACAAGAAGCTTTTTTTATACAAAGAATTTGGGCTTCCGCAGAATAGGAGCTCCTGCTCAATCCAGATGACCTGTGTGGCACCCTGGCACCGGGTTGGCCACCCAAATAGCGCTGGGCAATAGTCATACTGATCAGACCCCCTGTCTGTAGACAGGCTGATATTTGAAGTACTTCTGTCGCCCGGATAGCATCTCCTGCTGGAGGGAGGCGGTTACGTCCTGTACACACTGGGGCAGTATTGGGTGTTTTGTAGGTTCTCTCTATGTGTCGTTCTTTATTTCTTCTCCCTAACAGGCAGACGTGTCGTGACCGGATTGGAAGATTGTTGGCTCCGCCTGTCATTCTGGTTGGCTGTCTGGCTGCCGCTTTAACTTTAAAGCGAAGTCCGGCATAGTGAGAGGAGCGACTTCTGGGGTAGAGCAGCATTTGTTGCGTGATTCCATTGCGACACTGCCCAGGGTCGTCCAGCCACTACCACTGCTGCTAGCTTGGTGTCTGTCTTTTCCCTTCCCCTCATAAACGTTTTCTCCCTAATAAATGAACGGAAAGAGCAGACCTGGGCGTTTGGGTGTCATGCTCCTTTCAATCAGTGTGGCGGTCTCGCGAAATCCGAAACAGAGGCTATACCTCCTTTGTCACCTGCCCTGCCCCTAAACAGGGATGTGACAGAAGCCATGGCAAGGGCGTGTGCTTTAGGAAGCCTGGAGGGCGTCCATGCATGCTTGCCATGTGGCCTCTGTGTATCTCTACACAGCATAGCTGTCATGTGGAAAGGCATAACCTGGAAAGCTGTGGAAAGGTGTATCTTATATACTTGTATTGAACTGGCTGGAGAGGAATGTAGACACATCTGAGCTGTTGTGCGTATTTTACTCTTGACGTATAAAAAAAAGGTCTCCCAAAAAGGGGTGGAAGTGAGACATATAACAGGAAATGTGGCTTGACCGGAAACCAAGAATCACTTTAAGCTACATGCTAAATGAGAGACATAGTTTTTTTCAAAACATTGTTTTTTAGCGATATTTCCCACATTCAGACAATGGTAACCCTCCATGGGAAGTAAACACTCTCCTTTCCTAGTGAGCTTTGTCGCTAGGATTTGGGACTGGTTTAGTGATGCATGCCGAAAATCATCAGGGAAAATGTTTCTGTGGTGTTGGAGGCAAAGGCCGTGCTGTGTGATTCTCGGTTTAAAATAACACAAATCGTGGCTTTTAGCCGGGAGACTTGCGTTTCTCTTGTTCTGCATGTGAAGAAATTAGTTTATTAACAAAATATATCAGTCTTTTGCTCTACGAATGATTTCGGCCCTTGGAAATGTGGGCAGCACCACTCAGAGGCTCGTGAACAAGGCACATCAGGCAGGACGACCTCTTGGCATGTCTGTGAGGGTTTCCTTGCCAACTCGGTGCTATTGAGAGGTGCAGCATTGCATCTCTTACCATTGTACTCAACTTGTTCACATGTGTGCTTGAATATCAGGCAATGGACGGAACGTCTAGGTAAGCTACAGGGTAAGCTGAAGTAGGTCCTTAATATTTTTCAGTCTTTGGACACTGTGAAATGCTAGCAGTCTCTTATCGCCACCTCTCACTTCTGCATTTGGTAAGAGGGGGAATTTAAGTGGTGGTTTCCTGTTAAAACAAGACAAGCAGCGCACAAGCTCTTAACTGTGTCAGAACTAAATTATCCACTCGCTCCATTAAGAATCCCAGGAAGCCGCTGCCCCGCTGGTCCGACCCGAACGCTGTCCCAGGATAAAAGGCAGGAAATGTGGATGAGTGATATGTACTGTGTGGTTTTTTTTTTAACCACAGAGCCGGTATTTCTGAGCAACATGCTCAGTTTAGCGCGCTGCAGTGCATGCTATTGCGAGCAAAGGAAGTGCGTTACCAATCTGCTATCACTCTTTTTTTGGCCGCCGCGCTGACGTTCTCTCTTGACTTGCAGTCACATTAAAACTTGGAGTGTTGGGCAATTTGCTTTCAGCAGCGTTAGTCATTTACTTTTCTCCGCCAGAATGTTTGCCACTTACACTTAATATGTAATAAATATTCTACGATCCATTTAAAGATCTCACTAAAAACATGTTCCTTGCAGGAGGCTCAAGGCCATGATACTCTCAAACTGCTCAGATCGACTTCCTGTTACTAACAGCCGACATCGATGTGGCCTGACCGTAGTCAGTGAGTCATCGCAGAACAAACAGGCCCAGCTAGAACTGGCACAAAGAGCTTCCCATACTGTGCTTAGCTCTTCTTGGAGTTCCAGGGAACATCTCTGCTTAGTAAGCGCCTCTAGTGACAAATAATAGCATATCTTGTTGAAGAGTCTGCAGGCGACAGAAAGCGCGAGAAGGGTAATGGCGCAGCCGGCATATTCCCCGCTATGCCTCCAGCCAGCTAGCCGAGGCTTTGAATTGTGTGAGTTAAGAAATGTGACGAATCATCTGGGCATTGTCAGTGTGCTATTGTGTTATTTCTGCTCAGATTAAATAATGCTAACATTACTTTTTCTTCAGATCATTGCAGAAGATAGTTTAACCTTGACGCTCACATGAATTTCTGCCTTATTATCTCTAAATGCTGGATTCTAACCTACATGTACATCTCTCTGTAAAGCCCGGAATCCCTCCATATTGCCACCCTTTCACATCTTTAACTCCCAGAAGAACACACCTCTGCAGAAGCACAAAATGCTTCCTTTTGAATGACTTTGTTATTTTATACCAGTGAATATGAAAGCAACACTCCACCTATTTGATCTATGCTAGTGTTGATTAATTCTGTGCTAGCCCCCTTGTATGAATGTATATAAATGTAGGTAATGGATGTGACTTACTGCACATTATCAGTTGTTAAACTGAAAAAAAACACTTCATACATCTCTTGCAGCATGCAGCAGTGACAGGCACAACTTCCATGTGCAAGGATTACAGAGCAGCGTGAGACTGATGTGACAGCTACATGTATAATAAATGGCCATGTGCATGAATGTGTCACAGTGTGAGTGTAAATGCAGGTGCAGACCTCGGTGGAGGGAGGCCCGAGTCACAAAGCCACCTGGCCTATCCCTGCTGTTCTCCTCCCTGCACTCGGCCATCCTTCATAACTGGTTGATGCGTTTCTTCATTTCTGGTATCCTGGTTTGGTGCTAATCTGCAGAGGAGCCGACTGAGGTGCAGTAAGTGTCTGAGGTACACTGATGCCCCTGGGGAAAGACCTTATATCTGTCCCTACCATAAAGGAGGCAGCAGGTGGTCTCAGGCTCTGACTGGCCCAGGACACCAATCATTTCCTTCAGCTGTCTGTCAGCACTGCCTGCCCACAGTTCCAGATTATTACCCTGCTGGCGTTGGCTCACAGTGTGTGTGTGTTTGTGTGTGTGTGTGGGGGAGATCAGCGAAGGGCCTCGAGAGGCCAGGGCCGAGCGGGAAAGGTCGACATGGCGACAGAAACGACCCCTCCCACAGACACTCTGACGCACATGACATTTGCCCTGCCTTTGCACTTCTCCAATTGAACACCTAACATTCGGGGTTCGCCGTGGCTTTTAGCATGGGCAGCAGGTCAAACACTCACTCCCGGCCTCCCATTAACATGAAAAAAGGTGAAAAGTGATCTTCTGCTGTACTGCTTCTTTTCCCAGAATGCATCAGAATCAGGCCTACCCCAAGCACGTTTATGTTCCCAATTGGGTTTCTCTAGGATTCCCTCCTCGTCCAGCTTTGGTTTGCTTTGATTTGTATTTGAAATGTCATTCAGCTGTATATTTGTCAATCATTGAAATTTCCCAGGTAACTTATCCAAAAAGATTGCTTGCTGTTCATTATGCAGTTGGCTACAACACTGGCTGACTGAACTGCAAAGCCCTGTGTAATTTATAGGCCACACAGGAAATGACATCACGTAAACCTTATCAACAATCCGAATCATATCAATAAAGAATTTGGCTCATGAAGACTAAAGTACTGCGTATGAATAAGACCCAGTACTTTTAAGGCAAAGGGCAGAGAGTGACTTTGGTCTTATTAGAGGCCTATCATCTGCACAGTGGGGCGTCATTTATGTATTCAGTTGTCCAATAGACATGTCATAAAAGCAGCTACCCCTCACAGTGCCTCTATAAGTGAAATTGAAGTCATACCCATTATGATTGTACACATGGACTTAACTATACAGCTCTCCAAAGTCAGGTCATATGAAATTTACATCTATCTTCTCATATTTTCCCACTCCAGAGACACCTGGATATAGTCCTGAAGCTTAGAAGACCATGAAGGCATCCCTTCCTACTTATTTGTGATTCCGTTGTACGTCACCCTTCTCTGTGTGGGAGGCTGCTTTGAACCTGATCACAGACGTAAGTTTACATGGCAGTTGGGTATTTTCCAAAGTCACAAACTGGTTTTGAACTTTTAGACTTTGCTGAACATTGTTGCTGTTGTTGTTCGTGTCTATTAGGAAGTGTGCACTGAAGATGCACGAAACTTCCTATATATCAAAAGGACAATGAGCATTGTAAAAAAGACATGTTATGTATGACATCGGTGATTATTGAGAAAGCTGCAGACTGGAGGAGTTACATGGGTCTGTGTGAGGGACTTGGGTAAAACTCTTTATAAATGGATGGCATTTAGAAGGTAACTCACTTCCGAAACTAATTAGGGACTTTCTCTGTAAAGGGCATATAAAAATCTGTGTTACAGTAAATGTGGCTTGGAAGCTCTGTGTATGTCAGCAATGCCTCCCTAACTAACCATGCCTGCATGTAATGGCACAGAAGGTTCAGCGACTGTCTCTTACGTACAGGGGCATGGCTAGAAATTTGGGGCCCCCAGACTAAGTATCACCTTGGGCCCGATTAGACATAAGTGCTGTGCGCTGGAATCTGGCAGGCCTGCCATGTCCTTGCTGAGCTTACAGCAATGTTTAATTTTTTTTCAGACATCTACCTTCTGGTTAAATTTCTGATAACACTGTTTAACCTTATTTTTACCATGTTACAAACCCCTCACACCACTCTACTGCCTAGTCCACCTGAGCTGTACAGAACTTCTCAAAAAGGAAGCATATTTGCAGAACTTATGGCCTTTCCCATGTACTGTCTCATATTGTCTGTCTCATTTTATCGATTTCATCTATGCATATCATCAGAAACATTTTAATTCAAATCAGTCCAATTAAATGTATTTTTATGAAGCACCCTGAAGCATTTTATATACAACAAAACAATCAGCCAGTTTATACCAAGCTTGCAACAGATATGCGAGAGTGACTGTGCAGGATTACTCTTCTCTGACAGCTGTCGTTTATAGCGGTGGAGTAACTGTGCTACAGCTGAGCCTCTGGTTCTCACACCATGCTTGAGAACAGCTCTGGAATCACAGGAAAATATTTCTGTATATATCACCAAAACGATGAATCATCAGCTTTGGCTTCTGCAGAGCCTGGGCCTGAGATAATTAACCTAGCCTGGCAATGTTAAGAGTGCAACAGGTCAGAATACAGGCGAATTGCGCATATGAGGAAGTGGCCTTTGGAATGTGTCTGGTCGCATGGAGGATCGTGTGAATCCCCTCCTTCAGAAGAACATTTCAAGTACATGCTGCAGGTTAAAAATGGTCAATGAGGTGAAGATCTGACGTTACAGGATCCATTTGAAACTTCTTACTGTTTAGTAAAACTGCATGTTGATGGTATAGTGCAAGTATTTTTTTATTTAAAAATATTTATTAGCAATGCACCAGCAGGTAGTTATGTAGGGAGGTGTTAAGGAGATGCTGGGCTATTAGCCTCACACTCGTCACAGTCTGGTGTGGTGGAGCCTTCTTTAACGAAGCGGCCTGTAATTAGGACAAAGATGGCAGGTGTGAGATCTGTGGGAGGTGTTTCTGGGGATCTTGTCACACCGAAAGCCTCCTTTGGTGAGATGGAGCCATCTTCCACTGCGAGCCTTACGCAGTGTATGATGGTTCGTGGCTGCAAAACAGGCCTTTTCAAGGTCACCTTCTTAAAGGGAGGCCTTCCGGGTTCAAAGGAGAGTGACAGAGTGCCTCCCTCAGTTAACTCTTACCAAGACTGCTCTTGTTGTTGTTGTTGTTGTTGTGTACCGTCTCTGTCTTGAAAACTGTACAACAATGAAGCCCAATCTGAGCCAAGCAGACATTACAGGTTTGGGAGAAAGATAAACATGGGCAGCATACATAACTAAAACATAACCTGTGATTATGATACTAATAAGACAAAATACCGCCATTAAAAGCCGACACAGTAAACAGTGTTTATAGTATATATATATATATATATATATATATATATATATTTTTGTGCGTGTGTGTGTGTGTGCGCATGCGTGCGCGTGTATGTGTGTGTGTGTGTGTGTGTGTGTGTGTGGCTCAGCACAGGCCCAGCACAACTAGCTTTTCCAGTTTGCTTTCAGACTGCATGCAGAAGGTCATACGTGGCTCTTCCTCAGGTGATGTCACTTCAGTACAGAATTTATATGCATGAACTGCTACGGGCAGCACTTCCGACAGGCGCAGACTCCGGGTCATAGTGCCAGTGAGGGCACAGATTCAGTGAGGACACAATGGACGGAGCTCAGACAGCTAACCGTGTCCAACACCAGCTTTAGAAAACATGTTACTGATGCAGCACAAGCTAAGGCTAGATGCTCGTTTGTATTGCTGCAAAATGTGTTTTCATCTAAGCATCTGACACTTTAATGCCGGGGTAGCTTGCTGTATATTGATATTTAGTGAGGCAATTTGGTCTTCAGAACACGGGAGCAGGAGCATTTGCGGGAGCGTTAACCGGTGTCCACACCAGCCATCTTCAGCCTGGGCAGAGAGTTGGGGCTGGAGACTGCATGCTTCACTTTAACACACCCAGCTCTTTGTACCATTGTAATATGTGCCCCCCCCCCCCACCTGGCCGGATATGGGTTGGTGCCCAACCCAATTTAAAATAAGTCAGAACAATAATCACTCAGAAATAACAGCAGGTCCGTATCCTCATCTCAAACACGCCGCGATCCCACGAGGCTGCAGGTATGACAGTGCTCTTAAAGGGCCAGACATGAGGACTGGCATGAACGTGACCTTTGTGACCTTGTAAACTCTCGCTTGTACACCTCTAAAGTGTTTGCAGCAGGTATTACACTATGATGTATTATAAATGTTCTCAAAATATCACCAATTGTTATCCTGCATTTGATATAAAACATCGAATAACATTCCAGGAAGTAGGTAATACAGCTTCCTGAAAGACGATGGCTAATAACTGTTTCTGTAAGCAAGTGTCATATTTTTTAAGCTTTTTAAGTATATTGGTGAGTTGTTTGTTTGGCGTTTGTTTGGTGACAGCATTATCGTAAACACTTCATTTCAGTGTTTATTTTTTAAATGGGTAAAGCGGGAATTTGTTTATTTGTCACTTATAACCTGCCGTGCTTTTGGCTGTTGACTACAGGGAAGAAAATAAAACAGGAAGTAGATTCACATAACTTCCTCTTACTGATCTATGCTAACTTATGGAGACCTCTTGTGGCAAAAAGTTGCAACCGCACTTTTTTGCAGTAAAACAGCTTTCTGATCTTCAATCGTTGGCTGAAATATCTCATGTATATTACTGTTACATAAACCATATTTTTGGAATAGATTCTCAAACCTGCAGTGTACAGCATTAGATAATTAGATAAAAGTTGTATAGGTGGTTAGCTGCATGTAACAAATTAATTTGTGGATGTCAATTAATATGGTTTATGCGCTCATTTACATCAGTTTTCCTTAGAAGTATATTTGAAATGTATGTATTACCAGATGTTTTTCATACCACGTGCTCTTTCAGAAAGCGAGTCCTCATATCCTTTTAAGGATATTGACTTAAAGGCCTATAGTACATTGGGCTGACTAATCCCGTACCTCAACATCCAAAATCTGGCATTCTTCTGGCAGATGCCTGCTATGCACCCAGCTAGCTTCTGTGGTCTGACAGCAAGCCAGTAATTGATTTAATTTGGTAACTTATTATTAGTTAAAATGCGGAAAAGTGTTGATTTGATGAAACCTACATCAAAAACTCAACTTCTATACATGATAACAGCAGCATCAAAACACAGCCCCTTTCACCTGAGTAAAAATAGCCACAACGCTCAGGAGTCTGTTCTGTCTCTTCCTTCAGGCATCATATGTCTAAAAAAAAAATAGACCATTTTGCTGAAACACGAGCCCTGGGTTTCAGAGAGGTGTTGGAACCCATTCTGCAGATGGCGCTGCATTAGCTGGACTCTCAGCCATTTCATCTGGAGTAACCTCAGCCTGGATCGACCATCGCTGTTGTTTTAGGGCCGACTGCTTTGTCGCAAACCAGGGAGCGGCTCCATCCCGTCAGGCAGAACCCGACAATTCAGCGAGAGACAGGTCTTAAAGACATGAACCGTCTACGCAGAAAGCTTTGGTAGCACCAAATTTATATGCCAGTCTTCTTTCGTCTCACATGGTACTGGAAATAAAGCCCATTGAACAGCCTTTGGCTCAAACAGAGACATTACCACAGGAGCCAATGAACAGCCTTTGGCTCAAACAGAGACATTACCACAGGAGCCAATTGCCAAAGCGCTCTTGATGAGCAGCATAAACTGAGAAGATCTAGACGATCACTGAGAAAAGCTATTTGGCACCAGGAAGATCATTTACAATGAGCAAATACCTATTACACTGTGGTTTTATTTAGTAGACAATCTGAGGCCTAATTGCAATAACAAGATTATGAAGTCATGTGATCCGTGTGCGAAGCTTGTGTGTCGGTAACGATGTGCTGTGCTTTTTGTACCCATAAATCAGCGCTTTCTCTTGCCATGTTCCCTTCCATGTAACTTAATCTGCTAGCTAAATTAGAGCTCGTTTAAATCTTAACCAAGAATGTGGTGGGGGGTGGGGGGGTTGGGGAGGGAGCCTCTATTTAAAATCTTGTTCCTTGCCCAAACAAACCGGTGAGACACAGGGGGAAGCTTCGCCTGTGTGTTCATATCACGGTTGAACAATTGCTTTGTTTGTGCTGTTTTGCCCTCAGGGATGCAGACTTACCTGTAAAGTTACAAGCTGTTATTAAAGCAAATGGATATCCTCCAGGCAGCATTCCAGATGTGCAGGCAGCTATGAACACCCTTCCACATACCAAGAAGAAAACGAGTCAGAGAGCCATCCAGAAAATGTAAGAAACGGGTTTTTGACCAGCAGTTTTTTTTTTTTTGCTGTGTTTTGCTTTCATGTGTGCTAATAAACAATGGGGATGGAATGAAGTTGTTCAGAGTCAATGAAGCTTTTTCAGCGCCCCCTCTGAGAATCGCACTCGCTCTCGGTTCCTTTCTGTTTGATGCATCTGTTCAGATGGCATGGATGCAATGAGAATCTGAGGAAGACCATAGGTACTCCCGGCTGACACACCCATCTGCTGAGTAATATTGCCTGTCCTTCCGCCTCATTGTCATCTACTGACTTTCCCTGGGGCAGTTTCGCACACTTAGCGATCGTCTTGTCTACTGAAGCAAGATTTTTAGCTGACTCCAGGTGTCTGTATCCCTGTATTCAAACTGCCCTTCAAAGCTACTCTCTCGTCATGCAGTGCATAATTAATGCTGTCATACCACTCATGCGTGTTATTATCAAGCCCTTGGCAGACAAAGCAATGGGTGGTAAGCAAGGGTGAACGCCATGATATTTTAGTTTCTAATTTTAATTCCTTTTAATCTTGAACATGGTATTTAAAAAATTTACCTACAAAGTTTTTTGTTCTCAATCAAAATATTCTGCCATTGACACAGGCTGACGGTCCCTGGCAGTAAGGCTACATAGCCTGTGTACGAACAAGCTAACAGTAACTGGCGGTTAGGCTACACAGTCTGTGAACGGACAGGATGACGGTCCCTGGTGGTAAGGCTACACATGGACAGGCTGATGGTTCCCGACGGTAAGGCTACAGAGCCTGTGTATGGACAGACTGACAGTCCATGGTGGTAAGGCTGCACAGCCTGTGTATGGACAGACTGACGGTCCCTGGTGGTAAGCTGCACAGCCTGTGTATGGACAGACTGACGGTCCCTGGTGGTAAGGCTGCACAGCCTGTGTATGGACAGACTGACGGTCCCTGGCGGTAAGGCTGCACAGCCTATGTATGGACAGACTGACGGTCCCTGGTGGTAAGGCTGCACAGCCTGTGTATGGACAGGCTGACGGTCCCTGGCGGTAAGGCTGCACAGCCTGTGTATGGACAGGCTGACGGTCCCAGGAGGTAAGGCTGCACAGCCTGTGTATGGACAGGCTGACGGTCCCAGGAGGTAAGGCTGCACAGCCTGTGTATGGACAGACTGACGGTCCCTGGTGGTAAGGCTGCACAGCCTGTGTATGGACAGACTGACGGTCCCTGGCAGTACAGCTACATATGGACAGGCTGACGCTCTCTGGCCGTAAGGAATGCTGAGAGCAGATACATATGTTTATTAACTAAATACCTTTATTACGGCCAATTATTAAATTATTTTTCATCCTGCACAATCTAAGCAGAAAGTCATGTTTTCAGTTAAATCCACTGGATTAGCACCCTTATTATTGGGGGACATCAGGTAAATACAGAGCTGACATATTGCATACTTGTCATCTGAAAAGCTATGGGTACTAATCCAGTGGATTTAACTGCTTACTAGCAATGTATTGCAGAGATGAGAAAACGATACTTAGAATGAACCTAAAGATTGTATTCTTGCGTCTCTTTACCTTCTTTTGTGGAGATTGTTGTTTTCATCAGTGTTTTGTTGTTTTGTACAGTTAAACTGAATGATCTTACTGTTAAGTGAAAAATAAAAAAAAGTTATAATAATGGATACACATCCATTTTCAACAGTGACTTAATTTATGGTTTTGAAATACAGAAGCTACCCTAGGATTTAAAGAGTATAAGGCAGGGTGAACCTTAAACACAGGGAACTCACATAAAGTGACATACACCTGAAGAGGGATTCTAAGGAATGGGGAAGGAGCTCCCAGAGTAACCTTCACATGGTGGATGGATGGTCATGCCTCAAGGGGCAGCAAAGGCAGGCGTGTTCATCTGAGGACCATCTGAAGCATGGAAGCCATTTATGAGAAAACGCAATGTGTGTCACATGAAAAAAAACAACATATATATAGAAATAACTCTATATATCAATAGCTTATAATCTTAGATATAAATGAAATATCATGTTGGATGTCTTACAGAGGAGCCGACTGGTATTGGGTTACAGAAAGCAGTCGCCTGGGATGTGTCAGCCCTTAACCAGCCCCCCCCCCACCACGTCACTCATTATAATGGCAGCTCACCTCTGGAATGTAAGCTGATGGGGGGAGCAGGAGATGGTATGGGGGGGAAAGGACAGCGTGCGGAAAGAGAGAGAGGGGGAGGGAGGGAGGGAGGGAGAGTGGGGAAAACAGACTAAACAAAGAGGAAGCTTGGGGGTCGATGGGGGGGGGGGGTTGAGATGAGTGTTAGTGACACCCCATTTTAGTGTTCCAGAGAGGCGCAGGGCCAGCACACCCCTTACCCAGAAGCTCCAGAGCCGGCAGCCTCTGCCTCTCACACAGCCATGAAGCCTCTCACTTGGATGAGTGCCGTGGCCCTTCTGCTCTGCCTGATCTCCTTAAGCGGCGCGGACATCCACAGGTGAGTGGCAGATGCAGCAGAAATCTGGAGGACTTCTGCATGTATGGTTCTTCAAAGCCTAGGAAGCTATTGATTGTATGAGATTGCTGGACTGATGGTCTGGACTTGGCCCTTTGCATGTTCACGCAACGTTGTTGTCACTCGTCTTGTTGCATAATATAATCAGATGAAGTGTTTGGTCAGAAGGCTACAGGTTCTGCTTGATAGGGGGTTCTGGTGCTCTAACCATGAATGCGGGAGCATGCAGTTTTGTAAATGAATGCAGGTTCATTTCATAGTTTCTCTAAACCAGTGAAAGTTAAAGATGAAAGGACAGATGTTTGCCTAAATTTGACATGTTTGGTAAAATGCGAAATGGCACTTTATCATAAAGGCGGCTGAAAGGTGTGGATTTCTTGCACGTAACTGAGAGTCAGAGTCTTTCCCACTGCCCATGTCCTCACGGTTTATTCGCAAGACGCCACGCTAAATGTGGCAAGGCAGCTGTCAGGACAGTCAGCGGTTTGCTCCTCTCGGCTATTCTGGTGCAGCTCGAACACGCCTCAGTGCCCGTCCACAACCCCCGCCCCGCACAGACCGTGCACCCGGGTCCCCGACGGGCCCCCAGCTCATTTTCGGAAGTGCCTACAGAATGCGAAACATCTGGGACACCCGGAGTTGAGCAGCGTAGCGGTTAGGGAGTTCCTGGGACACAGCGTTGTACCTGCATTCCAGGGTCTAATTCCATAGGATAATATAGACTATCTTTAATGCAGTGGAGGAAATAAAATGGGAGCTTTTATTATCACTAATATAAAAGTCAATAGAATTTGTTACATTCATTAGATTTTTTTGATTGGCACTGTCAATGCACACACTTACTCAGTTTCAGTTTTTTAAATCAAACTGTGCAAGGCAACATTTATACTTCAAAGTCCCTGTTATTTAAAGGGAAGGTGAGCCAAGTGGGATCTAATTAACATTCTGGTGAGTCTGGTTAATTGATTCTGGAATGGAGCGGGAGGAGTTCGGGGAAAACCCCACCCCTCAACCAGCTGATATTCCTGTACTTCCTTGGGAGTTATGATTTCCCACTGTGTCCTTTGTTTATTTTCTCTAGTGTTTCCCAGTGGAGCCACATTAGTGATTCATATTATTATTATTATTATTATTATTATTATTATTCTAGGGCCTGCTACCGTTTTCTGGCTTATACAAAGGTATATGT
>JAODKM010000034.1:24857008-24904987 GCA_026780845.1 Petrocephalus sullivani
TATTTAACTGACATTTTATATCGTAACAACCAACGATTTATACAGGAAAATCATGACGATTAACAAGGTTGCCCAAATTTTGCATCCCACTGTAATACTCGAATGCAGATTAAAATTTTAAAAATAACTGGGAAAAAGTATAGCAGTTTACACATTTTACACGAGGAGGATTGTTAACGTAAAATAGTTACCGACCAATGAGCACTCAGAACTAACTGAAGAAGACTGCACATGCAAAGACTGGCAAAGTATGTTTTATAATAGAAAATTTCGCCAGTGCAATTCCTGCTATCAAAGTCAGCTCACTGAATGCTGTCTTCTTTATACTCTGCTTTATTTTGTCATTTTATATAAAATACAAAATTTAAAGATAATAGGAGATTGATATTTGGTAAAAGTACTGTAAAGTAAAGGTACTGTCCCCCAATTTTGTGAGTTGTGGTTATTCTGTCTGGTATTTTTTTTTTTTTTTTTTGAGTCAGACAACACTATATAGTCAGACAAATCTCCACTCTAACTTCAAGATGTATGAAAATGGGCAATATTATTAATAAATAATAATAATAATAAATGTAATAATACATATGGTTTGCAGCAGGGATTTTCTTCCAATAAAAGCTGCATGCAATAATATAAATGCTGAACTACAAATATTTTTTTTCTGTTTTAACAATGGAAGTGAATAATATTATGAATACATGTAGCTTTACTGATGTAGTTTTTACTGGTTAAATCATCCTAGATTTTAAATAAGTCTCATCAGTGAGTGTTTTTGATAGTCAAAGTTGAGGTAGATTTTAAATTAACAACATTTTATGGCATCAAACGTTTAGGGAAAGTCTTCTTCAATATTGCATAATTCTTTTTCTTAAACAAGCAGACATCTGCTGGAGTCTTTACAACAAATGGAAAGAAATTTATATACCATCATGTTTCATAATCTGCTAAAGATCAATTGAAAAACAGGAATATTTGTCAAACTAATGTTTCCACTAGACAACTTAAAACTACATTTCCTAAAATACAATGCATGCATGGTTCCCCTGACAACAACACATCTGCACACTCATATTGGTACTGCAATTCCCTCCCTTTAAAGTCAAGATGATACACAGAGACAGGCATGCACATATAAACACATCGTACTAATTTTGTCTCCTTATCCAAGTGTTTGTAAGGCTCCTTTTGTTGTGCAACGAAATATACACCTTCAAGGAAACGGCTTCTTCTGTTAAAACATGGCAACCCATTAGCATGAACTCCTTCCTCAAATATAGTGCAATGTCTCATGCTGTACTGGTAAGGGCCAGAGAACAGAGGAGAGAGCAGAGAAGATAGGAAAGAACAGAAGAGGGTTATTCTGAAAACAAATACTCCAAATAGTAAAAAGTGTGTGTGTGTGTGTGTGTATATGTATGCAGTACTGTGCAAAAGTCTTAGGCATCAAAAGAAAATTATGTTTAAATGGTCTTCATGTTGGTGTACATCTATGCTAAAAGTGTGCTAGTTTAAAAACCTTGCAGCACCCATGTATTTACTCATGTATTTTTTGACTCCACTACTAACATACATTATTAAGCTAATCAATATCTCATTGACTTTTTAAAATTTTTATTTAATCAATTAAATGAGCTAGTGGCAAAATTTTAATAAATACTGAGGTGCAACTGAGGAGCGGTTTGGGAACTGAAGCAGTGTTCTTCTGACCATCCAATAGGATGTCAGCAACTTTTTGGAGAACGGAAGACATTTTTGCTAGCTTTTATTGTGCTACTCCTAATTTGTATATGTTCTACTACTATATTGTGCATTTTATTTTCAGTAAATGTGCACTTGTGACCAAGATTAATAGCTTTACACATTTCTTTTGCCTGCCTAAGACTTACGCACAGTACTGTGTATATCTATAGCGGCCAGAGAAAGGGGACAGGTTTTAATCCTCATGTGCAGGAATTGAGGCATTCCTTCGAACGGGACTGGATATCTTGCAGCTCTTGCTCCTCCTTGGTTGTGGTGTCTTGGTCTGCTAGCTTGTGGCTGGCGTCCTTAAGGTAGGCCCAGTTGGCTGACAAAATCATGAGGAAGTGGATCTGGAAGAGAAGGGGAGGTAGAAGCAGATGGAGAGAGCGCAGGTCAAAGAGCAAGGCGGGCCATGAGGAGGTGAGGCTATGCCCGTGAGCTGAGGCGGAAGGCGAGAGCACGGGTCAAGGAGCAGAGGGCCATGAGGAGGCGAGGCTATGCTGGTGAGCCGAGGCAGAGGGCAAGGGCATGGGTCAAGGAAATGAGAGGGCCACGAGGAGGCGAGGCTATGCTGGTGAGCTGAGGCAGAGGGCAAGGGCATGGGTCAAGGAAATGAGAGGGCCACGAGGAGGCGAGGCTATGCCTGTGAGCCAAAGCAGAGGGTGTGGGTCACGGAGCAGAGAAGGCCACAAGGAGGCGAGGCTATGCCGGTGAGCCGAGGTGGAGGGTGTGGGTCAAGGAGCAGAGAGGGTCACGAGGAGGCGAGGCTTCACCCGTGAGCCGAGGTGGACAGCAAGAGCACGGGTCAAGGAGCAGAGAGGGCCATGAGGAGGTGAGGCCATGCCTATGAGCCAAGCCAGTGGGAAAGAATGTAACGAGCGCACATGGGAGGGGGGCCATCAAGGCTTCAGCATGGCATGGATGAGGAGATTAGGTGAGATTATTTCATTGGCTCTCAGTTTATAGGGAAAGGGAGAGCCACCAACACCAACCACACGTCTGCTCCAAATAGAAGAGCCTCTGCAAGAAAGACCATCACTGGCTTTTTTTGTAAACAAAGCATGTTTATTTAATGTAGCAAGGGAGAAATACTACAATCTTTAACATTTTAAGAACAAAAAATTAAATACTTTGAAATAAGTAAACATGAACAGACCAAAATCAAATATAAGCATGCAGGTTCAGTGTTATAACAGAAAAAAACGTGGAAATTAAACACATTTTGATGGCAATTGCGTTTGAATAAAAAAAATATAGAAATAAAAAGAAAAATGAGAATGTTTATGGCTGAATCTACAAAATCAGATCTCACATACTTCCTATCAAAAATGGGATAAATTACCTGTAATATAGGGATCTGTAAGGTACACACATCTGACAGGAGCACATCTCTGGCATGACACTAGTCCGTCATTAATGTTTGCTGCCTGTTCCCGCGATCACCTTTCAGCGACACGTTTGGAATTGTCACATCCGTGTACAGATGACAAGAACAGCCAAGCGAGCAACATATGGGACTTGGCTTAAGAAAGTTATTTCATTCAAGATTCCCTATTTCATAAAGAAAAAAACCCAGAAATATAAGCAAATATGTCAAGGCATTTATGGTAGAACAAACAGCAAACAGACACCAACTCGGGAGCTTTGCAGGAATTCCTGCAGCTAGCTGTGTGTTTGCCTCTGTTTGTATACATGTGTGTTCTCCTGAAGTTTACTCTTCGTGCACCTTGCCATGCAGTCTCTGATACGGGAATCCTAGCCTTCAGCTTTGTCCCCTCCCTAGATAACATCAGAAGTTGCTTGTGCTGCCTGACCCAACAATGGCTACAACCCCAGCCAAGTTCCACACCGCCATTCCGTCTGCCTGTTAAAGGAACCCGTCCCTGTATACAGACACTAAAAGAAGTATATAAACTGATATTTACACATTATGTGATAGGAAACTGAACTTTTGCTTCTATGTCCTGATTTTAGTCCATGTTGTCAGTTGGATGATCTCTCTACTCAGTGGTGCTTCGTAGGCCACACACAGGCAATCGGGGTGCATGTTAGAATTTAGTGCAGCAGTCTTCCCGACTTTTAAACTTCAAAACGGCATAATTATAGGTTGTGGCCATCATGTAGATCAGCTGGTGGAGGAAAACAGAACAGGGAGTGAGGAACCACTCCAGTCGGCACACTCTGCTGCAGGGACTCTGACTCATTGCAGTAATAAACACACTTAGGGGCCACTTTATTCGGTAGACCTAGCTAGGACCATTTAGGACCTACTTTTGCCTTTTGAATCCACGTCTAAGATAGATGAGTGGTTCATTGAGAGACCTTTCTACACACCGCAGTTGTAGTAAGTTGGTTTTTGCACTTTTGGCCTTCCTGTTAACTTTCCTGTAAGCTTTCCATTCCCTGTAAACTTTCAGCAGCCTGGTGTGTGAAGATCTCAGAAGGCCGGCTATTTCTGCTAGAACAACCACTTCACACTGCATTAAACATTTGTAACATCTTAGCCGCTGTAATGCTCAGTCTTCAGCATGTCCACATATTATATATATATATATATATATATATAATAATTTCACCTGCAGCCAAATGTTTCTCTGCAGGTGCACTTAATGAACTGGCCATTGTGTGCATGATAAATTCATTATACACGTGCTGAATTCCTTTTTTTTTTTCATTTATTGTTCTGTCTACTAGGAAAGTTGTTGTCCTTGAAATAAGAAAAGACAACAATGTAGTTGAATTACAGCTGAATGGCAGTGATTCATTGGGTTCTTTCCGGTCCTGCAAAGCTGCCCATACCACATTCATTTGTTTGCATAGATCAGGGGTGTCCAATCTTATCCGCAAAGGGCCGTTGTGTATGCAGGTTTTCGGGATAACCTTTTTACGTCAGCTATTCAAACCCAGGTGTGAGAACTCTTCATCCAATCAGTCCTCTAATTAGTAACCTGCAATAGAGGTCGACCGAAATATCGGTCGGCTGATATATCGGACCGATATTTGGCATTTTATAATGTATCGGCATCGGCTGATTTCCGAGTGCAGTACGCCGATTTACAGACGGGTACATATGCGGGCAGCCCCGTGACCCTTGTACAGGACCCCAGCCAGAACTTTCATAAGAGTCCTAGGAGAGAACGGATTAGCTTAAAGCCTGAAGCCACCTCAAGCTTAAGTTAAGATTTCCTTAAAATCAAGTCATTTGCACAAAACATCCTTAAATGTCCTCCTTAAGGTTTCCTTAAAATGTTCACATAAGTACTTAAGTTTTTCTCCTTACCTTGGTCTTATACATAAGCAATCCCTTAAAGTTCCCTTAGCAGTTGCACAAAAGACTAAAGTGAGGCGAATAACTTACGGTACCTCTGACTGTACCTTAACCGCAACACGCCATTTATGGCAGTAAATGAAGAAAATGAACTCATCCCGAGAAGAGAATTCCGCGACTGGATATGACCATGATCAATTGACCTAGCATTATAGATTTGACTGACAGTCGATTTATAATTGTATTTATACAGCCCGCGACATGTTTATAATTCATTATTTAATCTGGCTAACACTGGTAAGTTTCACCGCCGGTACCAGCAAAAAGACAGAGACAGAAGTATGTTGGTTATTCGATCGAATTTTCGATGCAAAAATATGTAGACACATACAGAAAGGTTTTCATTAATGCATTTAATGTACCTGAGATACAAAGATAAATCCATCTGCTCAGGTTTTGTTTGCCTGTTTCTCTCTCTTTTCCTTGTACTTTTCCGTAACTTCTAAGTTGCCACCGGTGGAAATCCAGCTTTTCTTTTTCTTTTTATTTATTTATATTCGTAAGATGCAAAATATGTTTAATGTCATTGGCAGTATCATACCTAAGGGCATGACTATGACGTGTTGCTTTGAAAGAAAACGCCAATAACCTACAGAACAGTTGGGAACTGGCGTAATGATAGCGAGCCGTCAACCAGCTCTATACTGTAAAAAAAAAAAAAAAACATCCGTAAAAAACCTGTAATGTTCTGCCAGGACATTATCAGTTTTCTTACTTTATTATTATTATTATTATTTATTATTTACAGACATTAGTGGGCATACTTGCTCCCACAATGCAACGCGAAATTAATGGGTAAAACGCCTGTATATGGAAAATTCCATCATATTAACACAGTACACTGAACTTTTCTTACAGTGTAGCTTACAGGTAACGTTGTAATGTTAATGTGAAACAGCTGGATGAGTCTTTCAACATTGAAACAAACCAGTCAAAGCACAAGAAGAAATTAACTATTAGCCAGGCAAAGGAGTCTTTCAGGTTTAAAGTAGTTTGGAAAACCTGAAGTAGCTCAAAGTATCTGGGATGACATGGATTATCTGGTCACTATATTTATATTTAAGTTTACACTTTTGTTTGTGTTCAATAAATGTTGTTAAGTTGAGATGTTGTGTATCCTATATTATTAATGTGATATTTTACCATGCAAACAGAAGGGAAAACGTCCAGTTATTGGCCAAAAGAATCAGCAGCATATATCGGCTGACCCTGACTTCTAAATATTGTCATCGGCTTCGGCTATAGAAAAACCCACATCAGTCAACCTCTAACCTGCATACACAATGGCCCTTTGCGGATAAGATTGGACACCCCTGGCAAAGACAATCTGACTGCACTGTTTTCAATACCTGCAGACTGCACCTAAAAGCTAAATCTTGCGACCAGTGAGTTAATCCTTTTCAAAATAAATACAGATAAACAAGCAAACAACTAAATAAATATGACGTAGGAAAATGATTTAAAATAAAAAATAAACACTCAACACATCACATCAACTGGGAATATGGGAAATGAGTTTGATAAAGAAGCACCTAAAACCTACAGAGTATTAAGCCACGGCAACAGAATCTAAAGGCATTGTAAGCTACAGAGCACTACGCCATGGCAACAGAATCCAAAGGCACTGTAAGCTATAGAGCGCTATGCCATGGCAACAGAATCCAACGGCACTGTAAGCTGCAGAGCACTACGCCATGGCAACAGAATCCAAAGGCACTGTAAGCTACAGAGCGCTACGCCATGGCAACAGAATCCAACGGCACTGTAAGCTGCAGAGCGCTACGCCATGGCAACAGAATCCAACGGCACTGTAAGCTATAGAGCGCTACGCCATGGTAACAGAATCCAACGGCACTGTAAGCTGCAGAGCACTACGCCATGGCAACAGACTCCAAAGGCATTGTAAGCTGTAGAGCACTACGCCATGGCAACAGAATCCAAATTCATTGTAAGCTTACCAGCGCAATCACAGTGGCTCCTGCCCCGGCACAGGCCACGATGTACAGGTGATAGGAGAGATAGAACTGCGAGAGACAGAAGGTCCGGTCAGTCAGAGAAGCTAATGTTGTACTTTTTTACAGTGACTCTTTACGGTGCTTTTACATTAGGGAGTGATACTTTTCACAGCACTGTATTTAATGTGGATTTCCTTTGCTGATGCAGAAGTTTGCATTTTCCTTACCTCATTGGAGTTGCATATGTCGTTTAGTGTAACTCCACATGCTTTTCCTGGAGTGGCGGTCCATGGAATAATCCCTACAAGAAAGAGAACTTAATTTTTCATAGAATATTACCTCAGTTAAGACGTGTAGTGCATAGGCAGTAGGCTAAAACCTGTCATTTAGGACAGGAGTTTGAACAGGAATAATGGCACAGATGCATACAGTTTTCATGATTCCAAGAGATAGTGACAGGTAGACATTCACTGTGTTAGAAAGAAGCCCCCAATATGGTCGTGGGGTGCGGTCAGGTGACCAGCCCATTCCAACACTTCACTTGTACCCTGTCACTGATCAGTAACATAACTGAATTATGTTTTTTTTTTCTCTTGCCAGAGGAAACACTCTTAAATCCTTATACAGTTCTATCTCCTGTTATTTTTTTTCTTGTGATCGTCCTTGTGCGAAACCTAAACAGCTCTTTTGTGATCGTCCTTGTGCGAAACCTAAACCGCTTTTTTTCTTGTGATCGTCCTTGAGCGAAACCTAAACAGCTCTTTTTTTCTTGTGATCACCCTTATGATAACCCCAAAATAGCTCTTTTTTTCTTGTGATCATCCTTGTGCTAACCCTAAACAGCTCTTTTTTTGTGATCGTCCTTGTGCAAAACCTAAACCGCTCTTTTTTTGTGATCGTCCTTGTGCTAACCCTAAACAGCTCTTTTGTGATCGTCCTTGTGCGAAACCTAAACAGCTCTTTTTTTTTTTCTTGTGATCACCCTTATGATAACCCCAAAATAGCTCTTTTTTTTCTTGTGATCATCCTTGTGCTAACCCTAAACAGCTCTTTTGTGATCGTCCTTGTGCGAAACCTAAACGGCTCTCTTTTGCCTATGATCACTCTTGTACTAACCCTAAAAACCCTGTCCCTTTGGTTACACCCATCCCCACTCCCCAATGAAGTGCCTTCTGTTCAGCCATTGCTCCATGTCTCCTTTCCCTGAGCAGCCCAGCCCTGTAGAAACCCCCTAATGGAAAGCAGAGGGTCTTCTGATGGGCACTCAGACTCGCTCACCGTACTGGCGCACATCGATGCAGATGGAGTCCACGGATGTCATATTGGCCACCGGGGACCTCAGTGCCACACAGGTGGACCACATGTTGTAGAAGAGGAATACAGGCACCGCTGAGAAGCCAAAGACTCCCAGCCAGGCCACACCCAGGATGTAGGTCAGGAACACAAACTGAACAGACACAGATGGCCTCATCATCGTTACTGTCATTAAATACAATTCTCATGAACTCTGTCTGATGTTATAAAGCCCTGGTGGAGGTTTTAATAAGGTCATAATAGAATAAAGAGTCCACAAAGATTTCCACAGACGGCGTACAAGGAAGGAGGACTCCCGACGTACCATGCCACTGATGCAGCGGCCGCACACCGTGGTCTTAAACTCGCTGCGGAGCTCCTTTACAGCACTGGTTGTGTAGAAGCCCTCGGCCAGCAGGATGATGCCATACAGGAAGAAGAAGGAGGCGATGCCGTAGATGATGTACTGCATTAGCTGCACCCTATGGTGGGACATATGATGGAGGAACATGCAATGGAGAAGCAGCCGGCCACTGAGATGCCAAACCGGCAGAAGAGCTTATATTCAGCTTCTTACTCCTGCAATCACAGTTACTTTGCAAATTTTGCATGAAAGTGCATATGGACACAAGAGATCAGGGATTACTTCAGCTTTGGGATCAAGGGCCCATGTTTCCCAAAATAAAATCGAAATGCATCAATAGATTGTTGCAAAGATGTTAGAACCCATTAATTACTGTATATCCCAGAGTTTTATGCAAATAAGCAAATGGGTGCAACTGAATGCATTGAATGATTAAGTGACAGTTAATGGAAGATGACGAGCATGAGTCAGTCGTAAAATTTTGAAGATGGGCCCTGGTGCTAAGTGGAATGACACTCTTGAGTGGGAGCGAGGCGTGCGGATACTTACACGTGAGTCAGCATTTCGTGATCGCTAAGCGCTTTGGAGAAGTGGTTTTCCAGGAGGGTGATTGTGCTGGTGAGCGCCACATGGCCACAGCCACAGAAGAGGGCCACGCCAGAGAAGCAGAGAATGGTGGCCAGCAGGGAGGCGTAGGGAACACCACCCAAACACTTGATGCAGCATTCAAAGCAGCCTGGACACACAAGTGGGAAGGGGGTAGAGAGCTGTCTTGTTTAACGAGCATTTTGACTAAATCTGTGGCATTTTGACTATTGTTATAGAACCAAAGTTGTATGTGTCAGAAACATGAGATTTATCTTTTCTGCATAAAGTTTACTGCATATACTTTAAATGTATTCCAAGTACAGTCTGTAGTATTTGTTCAGTTCTTCAGTTTCATGTAGTTAATAGTTAGAATTATCATAATTTTGTCGTACTACTTGGAATGTGAATTGTTACTGCCAGTTTAGTCATTTAGCCAGCTGACCTTAATTTTGCCAATGTGTATGAATCTTTCAGTAACACTCCTTAAAAAAAAAAGGACTGAGCAGCTTCCATGGAAGTACGTTCCAAGAAAACTTTCCTGAATAATCACATGCTTCACTTAATTATCTGGCTGCTGCCATGGCAATGGCGGCTAATCATTCCTCGTAGCTGCTAATTGCAGGTGGAGGGGGTGCTTCTGAGCCCCGATTGCGTCAAAGACGCTAAAACATTCGCCATGGATACGGCAAATTCACCACAGGGTCTGGATGCACATCAAAATCAAACCGTAAATTTAAAGGAGAGTATTCCATTGTCTGGGGCAAAGTAAGTGCAGACTGTGAGTCTGCTGGGAAATGGGACTTCCCAGCAGTAATAATTGTCATGGGGCAATGAACTGTCAGGCAGCAGTCAACAAGTGAATTAAATTTACAGAAGAAAACAGAACAGGGGAAATTATGAAACATCAAAATCTATTACACAGCTGTGTTCAGCCTTTAATTATTACTACGGTTCTGTGATTTCAGATTCTTTGCACTGTACTCTTTGGAGGCTGAGCTATCGATTACAGCGATGACCGTGGACTTCATTAAAGTTGTGCTGTAGGTTTCGGCTGTTATTATCCTCGTGGCACAGAGCTGACAGTCGGCAGACTTAATGGGGAGAGAAAAGGGAACCGAGCGACACTCTGCCTCCTTCAGAGGTTAACAAGCCATCACCTTTCGGTTCATATAGGTTAAAGAGAAATGTCACTTTTTATTTGAGTTAATCTGATATATTTCCAAGAAAAGCCCATTAATGTTTCTTAAGGCTATACTGCTCAACTGGATCTGTAAAAAGCTCAAATATTCAGGCCAATTGTGCTGAAAGAAATCCTGCAGGACCATTGCAGCAGCTGAATGTGGCTGAGCTCTATCCAAACAGAGCGAGCGGGCCTGAACAACACAGACCCAAATGGGGTGTCCGTGGCCACCCTGCAGAAGGGCCTGCCAGCCTCCGTCATTCACCGGGAGAAAAGGTGAGCACTAATGTTCAGTGCCTACCACAGAGCTGTGAGGTAACCACAAAGGAAATCAGTGGCAATTCATTATAATAAAAATAAACGACCCAGAATCATCTCTGCATCTCCAACAGCTATAAATATATGTTAAGGTAATATAATTAATTATAATTAAACATGAGTAGATATGCAGTAAATCCAACACATTGTAAGGCTCCTGTATGTCGTTTTACTTATATTTTATTGTCAGGAAAGAAACAACTCCTGTATGTCGTTTTACTTATATTTTATTGTCAGGAAAGAAATTTAAAGATGTATTAGCAGTACAAACTTCTCACTGATCTTGGTGTCACAACAGCCCTCGGTGTGGAACACAGCGGAAGAAACACTTCTGCCACGGAAGTGATGAATAGCTGATCCTATGGTACCATATTAGAACAACTCAGTGAGCCCTCCTGTCACTGGCTGCCCCATTTACCCCACCCACGTCTGACACGCAGGCAGGCCTGGGAGAAGGATCTGTAGCAGAAATGTTACTGAGGGGGACCGTGGAGCCAAGTAGACTGGAAAGCTGTTCTGAGCTCCTCCAAGTGGACTCTGAAATCAGCCACACTCAGGGTCTGCCCAGAGAATCACAAATCATTCCAAAGAGTCCTAAGACATATCGCAGATTATAAAGGGTAATGTTTATGCTTATTTAGGAGCAGTTTTCATCCAAAATGACATTTCTGCGAAGGCAAGAAGCTAGTGGGGGTAAGGGCCTTACTCAGACTCAGCAGAGAAATCACTCTGCCCACCCTGGGACTGTTGACCTGCTGATCTCAGGTACCACATCCCAATCTACTGAGGCACACACTGTGACCCCTACATTCAGATATATTAAATAAAGTGGGAAATAAAAAGGCTTACAAGACCTAAAGTACATGATGTTATTTAAGTGCAGTAAAGTGATTTGGATATATGAGTATCTGTTTATTATATCAATTCTAATATACGATTACAACGACAACAAAAATTGCAGTAATTTATTCAACAGAGAAATAAAATTTCTCAAGTCATTAGAGGCGTTTTATTTAAATTCTCATATCAAAAACACCTACAAACTACTGTCAACATTTATAACAACCTTTCAGCAAAATCTTTTTTACCGAATTAAATATTCAAGTATTTTGTGGCAGAGGTGATGGATGTCCCCCTCCACTCTGCATGCAGTCACAGATACTCACTGGCAAGACTGCTTGAACACCCCGAGAAAGTATTCATACTTTTTTCTCCTTCCGTTGAACTGTCAGGCCACTGCTAGCGATTCCAGAAAATTCCGGGGCTGGTCAATAACTTCCGATTCCTGGGACAAAAACCCCATTTGCCACTTGAAACCAAGTTCTCCTTTTGAAATTGCATAGCAGGCTTTATTAATGTGCAGCTGTTGGGCTTAATGACCAAAGGATCAAAGACACAAACAATGTCAAACTTGCTCCCACAGGACTGGACAGGATACCATAAACATTCTCTCAAGGAGCCCAACTGCAGACATTTAACATTTTACATGTTCCTATCTCTAAGTATCTAACTATCATGTAAGCTACTGCTTTCTGTCTTTCTGTAACATGCAGATATTTCATGCATAGCTTCCCCATAAAATGAAACGGTGAACAGTAGTACAACATTATTACCATGGATACTACATAAAAGAGCTAGGATCCTAAACAAAGGAAGGAGATGTAGGCCACGGTTGGAATTCATTACCATGCTTGCTTTTCCCAGTAGAAGTCAGGGAGCAACTACCCAGTTCTGGCCTTCAGGTTATATTCACTCCCAATGAACATGTATGTCTGTGGTAGTACTGCAGGAAACCCAGCTATGTATTACACACAAGCCCCTTAATTCTGCCCCTGAAACGTGAGTCTTTGCCTGAATTTAGTTCCCTGCTTGCACTGTTGCTTTCTGAAGGTCCTGAAACCGTTCAGTGGTTTCCCTGACAAATAAATCCATCTACAGCAAAGCAGCCAGTCAAGTCTCCATGGAAATTTCCTTGGGATCTGGGTGAAGCTCTGACCTGCTCTCCGACCTCTAGCAGGCTCAGCTGGAGCTCTGGGTGTCAGTGAAACCTCTGTCTGTACACCACAGACACACAGCTGTCATGGGGCAAGCAAAGATAAGTGTTGTCAGGCTGAGCTTCCTAAGGTTGACAGGACTGCAAAGGGCTGGTGACGTGGCATCGAGGAAACTGGACATGGGGTAGCTCTCAGGAACAGTGTGATGGCCATTCCTTCTTTATCGCATTCAAGAATGCAGCACGTTACTGTTACTGTTAGTACTGTTAGTGAATACTGAGATGTAGCTCTATTTCACAGAAAGGTCTGTATTTCACCAGATGAGTACATGTTGCATGGTGATGCAGTGAAAGACTACAGCAGTTCCATCCCATGCAGGGTATGCGTCATGGAGGTCGCCGCTCTGGGTGCTTTTGGAGAGATTCTGTGATGGCCTTCCATCTAATCTCCCTTGTCCCCAAGAAGGTCAATTTTTCCTGCTGAAGAAGTGTCAGTGCTCTCCAGGAACATTTCCTCAGACTTCACAAGCTCCTAGCCTAAACTTTCTTGATTCAGGTCTTCATTTTATGGGCACACTTTTTGGGTTATTTAGCGTGTGCTTTTACTAAATGCAAAGTATAAAGGATAAAGCAGGGTCAGATACTCACTGGAGCAACTGGGGTTAAGGGCCCAATGGTGACACCTTCCGGTCAAGGAGTCTGAGCCCTTAAAGCCACAGCAGAGCTCTGTCTGTCAGATCACACAATCAAATAAATAAATAAAAAGAAGTGTGTGTATACATATATGTTTGATCTGGTATATGAACCTGGCCTCAACACTCATATTGCATGTGGCGCATAATTTATTTTTACAAATAACTAGTGTAAAGTGTTTTATCTAGAGAAGAGTAGCAGGAAAGCCAAATGAAAGCACAGATTGGACGTCGGCAGGCTGTGGAGTGGGTCCAGGGATGGGCGGCTGGTCTCTCTGCACCTCGAGATGCATGCAGTACACGCTGCGCCTACCGCTGCGCAGTTATATTTAAATGCTGTTTCAGGCAAACGTGTAGCTATGTGACGAGAGTAGTGCATGATGGGAATTTGCCCGCATAACATGGACGCGGCACAGATGGTCTCACGGGTTGGAGCCTGTGGCAGGGCACACGTCCTCAGAGCTATTTATGTTCTGCGCACACACACACACACACACACACACACACACACGTCGGGAGTCTCCATTTATTTCTATGCATTTCTCTGGGTATAATTCTAATCCTAACTATAACAACCTTAACCCCTATCAAACAAAATACAAGCCTTTTGTTTTTAGTTTTTTTTTTTTTTTGCAGAAGATTTTATATAAAATTGAGGTTTATATTGTGGGGACAGACATTGTGGACATTCCAGATTAACCCACAGTTTTTAGTCACACAGGCTCTCAGAGCTTGCAAGAAATTACAAAACAAAAAAAACCCCACAAAAATCTTTGGCCAGCTGCTAGAACATAGTGACAATGAGCAGTAAAGCTGTTGCGTAATCTGCAAAGTGACAGCTGACAGGAGCATGAGACCAAAGACAGGAAGCTCGAGGCAGGGAGCGGGCCGGCCGCACAAAGGGCCGTGTGTTAGCCGGGGCCTGCTGATCAGCCTCCCACTGTCTGCCCAGAGCATCGCCCAGCCCGCCGGCTGGCCGGGGCCCTGCAGCTTCCGGCCTGTTGTATTCTGGGCCATGGCGCGGCAGCGTGACCGCGGAAGCTCTGGCGGGCCTGCCAGCACCCAGTGCGCGGCGACAATGGGCCGCCGAGGAGCTTCGTGGAAACATTCACATCCTAGTGGGTCTCCGCTGGTTTATGGATTAATCAGGCAGGCCTGCTCCGTCCACCAGATGGAGAAAAATTAATCATCAACGACTAAAAAAAAAAACAACAAAAACTCTCACGCCTCATAAAAGGTGGCCAGAAAAAGAGGGCTGAAATGTCATGCCGGCATTACATAAAAATGTAGTGCACTTGTTTCACAACAAACGTAATTGTTCCATGCATCCATAAACTCTGTCACATTCTGCAAATACATCGCGAACTGTCAGAGGATTCCCTTGGATCGTAGTGCCTCGCTTCGCAAATCCTGCTGTCTTATTGTACAGGGAGACGTTTAGACCACAGCTTTGGCACCATTCGTACAGAATGCGATGAGTCATGACAGCAAACACTACAGTGGCTCTCACCCTACGCCAGACTCCATCTGCTGGACATAGGCATGCCAAACCCTGCCCCTTCTGCTCCTGCTATTTGTCGTGACATCATCTCTAGGCAGTTCACAGGAGCCTGTTACGGTTTATCCTCCAAGCAGCAGCATCGCAGACCCTTACCCATGATCCTCCAGGAACAAAGTGGCAAAACCATAACAACATGCTGAATATTTAAGCCAGTTTGCATTTCATCTCCCCATAACCCTGATGTTGCTGAAAGTTGGAGGGATGGTTGGATATCTTGTTGGATGCACTTTAATTGAAAATGGAAGCCCGGAAGATTAGCTCAACCCCTGTTCCATCCAGAAAATGTTAAAATTATTTCAGTTGACCTGATCCAATTGGATTACGGGCTATAAGAATGCATCCACAGCACAAGGTATTTTTATGGTGCACTCGCAATACCACTGCACTGGACTGCCGGATTCCACATAAAAAGTAAGCATTCAAAATCTAAATGGTACTGACACAATCCTATAATTTTAAGCAATAACTAATTAACTAATTTCGGTGCATCTGTAATTGTAAACATGCCACAGGCTAGTCCTTTGATCCCTCGTCCCCCATTACAGAAAATGGCTGATTGTCCAGTGTAATCATCTCCATTATTGTTTCACTGGATGTGTGGTGTTCCTAACTTTGAATATTGATAAACTTAACGCCGAATTATCCATCCACAATATCGCAACGTTAAGTAATATACCCAGCCTCTATATATTGTTCCTTCCATCATCAATAAGGACAGTGAATAATAATAATAATAATAATAATAATAATAATAATAATAATAACAATAATAATAATTATTATTATTATTATTATTATTATTGTTGTTGTTAATAATAATAATAATAATAACAATAATAATAATTATTATAATTATTATTATTATTATTATTATTATTATTATATTGATGATGATGATGATGATAAAGAGAAAAATATATATTGCTGCTATGAGAAAACGGCAATCTCTATATTGAGTGGAAAAAAAATTTGATTCACATTTTACTCAAATTTGGCAGCCCTACCCTCAAGTCAAGTGCACTGCAAATATTTTTTCGTAAAAAAAAAAAAAAAATCGTGTGCAGGATGTATCAGAGGAAAAAGTTGTTTTTTGGCTCAGAAATATAGTGAAGTGAAAGTAAAAGTTGCAAGTAATATGCAAATTCAAAAAAACCTACTTAAGTACAGCACCTCTGCATGTAGGGGAATGTTGACCTATTGAGCCACACCCATCCCTGATGATATGGTTGTGCCCGCTGCGGAGTGTGGAGACACAAATCGGTGGAAAAACCGGCTGGTTCTAGGTCTGGCACCTGGTTCTGAACTGAACTGGTTTGCGAGCAGAACAAACCAGTACTCTGCTGGTGGCAAAGCCCTACATATCACAACAGTAAAAGTACGAGACGCGCAGAGCTAATTTTGTCATTTTAAATGACACTGACTTGATACATATGATTTCCTGTTTGAAGCCACTTTATCAACATCTCCAAACTTCCCATCCCTGCCACATTTTCCTATGTCTCACACACACACACACACACACAGCCCAACCAGCTAAGACGTAACTGTGCGTCTACAAGCATTTGTGTGGCTCTCCTTGCCAAAAAAGTGGGAGATGATGCTTCAGTGTGAAGAACAGTGACATTCAGCTTCCAAAGAAAAAAGAAGCATAAAGTCCAAGAGAAGTTTTTGTGATAACAGCGTCTAACTATTTCTTAAATCTCCCTTATTTCTGCTTCACTGTCCCTATTAGTTGTTTAAGCTGCTCCGGCAATGTGCACCTGTATGTAGATGAGCCTCAGCTATCTGTCATTTCTTATCCACCCAGACAGACACACATGTTTGTATTCATATCTTTGTGGGGACCGTCCATTCATTTCTCTGGGAAAAACCCTAATCCCAACAATGACAACCTTAACCCCTTAAAAATAAATGGTCCCCGCAATGTCAAAATAACAGGTTTTATGACATTGTGGGGTCATCTGGTATACACACACACACACATACACACACACACACACATCTGATATATATACATGCAATATATACATAGCTCTCTCACACACACAGAGTGTGTGGGTACAGCTCACTGATCATAATGTTGAACCATGGTGGCTGTACAGTACTTGTGGACTGTGACATATAAATATACCCTCACACCTGCCCCTACTTGAGAAGAGGCGGGGCTTTAATCATGTCAGGAGTCCCTCTCTGTCCCACAGACAAAACCACCAGGTTCACCATTAAAAACCATGAGGTATAACCAACAAGCGTCGTGAGCTCTGTTGGTTCAGCAGTAGGCCGTGACGCACCCTGTGTGTGAGTGTCTATGTGCGTGTTCAGTCTGCATGCTTTCATATAAACACATGGGCAGACTGGTTTCCTCCCTGGACTGGTGGGGTGTTTCTGTGACCGGCTGCTCTCAATCCCAAGCTGCTCCCTGCAGCATGTCTGTCTTGGATCAGGATCCAGGCGACCATGCACTAGACAAGCAGCTATGGACAGGGGCGCACATAGAAATTCTGGGCCCCTAGGCAACATGTCATCTCGGGCCCCCTACTGCATTTTACATATTTGAGGCCTCCTGTACAGTGCTGGGCCCCCTGAATCTACTTGGGGGTCCATGCCCCTATTGCATCCCTGCTTGTGGAAGATGGGTGGATTCCACATGCAGATGCACATTCCAGAGGCACCACCATCTGGTGAATAACCACTCGCACAGACTCCAACTTTGCTGTAAATAACTAGAACACCTTTGAATCGTTATCATTATCTCCACAGTCTGTAAAGTTTGCGGGACACAGTGGGAGGTGTTGCAGTGTTGGGTGGGGGGGGGGGGGGGGGGAGCAGATGCAGGGGAGCTCTGTAGAAAAACCCCCCCTCTGAAGGACACAGGGCAGGAAGGACCAGTGGGAGCATTACTGCCGCATACCAGCCATTTTAAGCATCCCTCAATGGAGAACATAATAACATTCCATAAAGTACAGCTGGTGTCTGATTCCTCCATGTCCCTGAAGACAATGATGTCAAGCCAACGGAGAAGATATGTAGGGAGTTTGACTGTTAGGGCTAGCAGGTAGTCAGCAGTAAGCCCTGGCATGAGGACACAGGTTGGCTACCTGAAGGTCTCTGGCCCGTGTTTCACAGTCCTCTGCTGCACCTGCAGCTGGTTCCCCTGGATAATGCAAGCAGGTGCAAACGGTCTGCTTTCCTAGCAACATTCAAAATACAACTTGATTCCAGTCCATTGTCACAATATGAAAGTTTCCTTTTCAGCCATATGTCCTTTAACCTCAGCAGCAGATAAGGTGGAAGGACTTGCACCTGTCCAGAAATTGAGATTGACTGCCCTAGTCTATCTTGTTTCGGTTGCAGACGGATGGCTGTGGATTTAGTAACAACAGTGTGCCCATCTTTGTCGGGTTTCGCTCCTCAGGTGAGCCTTTGCCTGCAGACCACTGATACGGTCCCAGTGAGTGGCCACATATCGACAATCCTGCTAAGGGGGCAGCCTGAAAGGCTCCCGTCAGCGAGCACGTCGCCTCTGATGGGCAGCCACATTCAAACAAATCCTTCCCCAAGCGCTAAAGACCCAGATTTATTCACCAAGTGATGCAGAATATCACCCGCCTGAGACCATAAACCAAACGCCTCCACATAAAATCCATCTCAGGGAAATGATTTGTAATTGCGATGTAAACGACCAATCACATAGGACATCCTCAATTAAATATCAGATCACTAAATCAATGCTAGTCATAAATTGTTGTCATTCAAGAAAGCTGCATTGAATTAAGAGCACATTCCTTATTCATTTCAAAATGAAAAAAGTAAGATTATTGGCAAGCCATGCTTGACTGCGTTCTGTGCTGCTTTTGTTACTTCATCACAGCAGTCACTAGTAGGTTAGACGCCGTCTGTTTGCGATGCTGCCGGCACCCCCAAGCTTCGCCCTCTTTCCCAGCCTCACCAGTACCTTTCTTTTCTTGGCTCTGCTCTTGGTTGTCCTCTGATGTGGTTTCCATGGCTGTAGTTTCCAGTGAAACGCTCCTCTTTTACAAAGACACCTTTCTCTCTCTCACACAGTGTTCTCTCTCCCTTCTCCCCCAGCTCGCTTCCTCTCCTGCTCTCTCTCCCACTCTCTCTCTCTCTCTCACACGCGCACACACACGCATACGCACATGCTGATTGAGGAACACGCAGACAGCATTTATCGCAACCCTTTCTATCTGGTGTTCCCGGATTTGGAAGCACCCCCACCCCCAATACCTTACTGCAAGCCCACTCCCACTATCTTTCCCTCCCCCCCATTTTCATGACTCGCTGGGGACAGAATCCCCCCCCCCCCTTCCCCTTTGTGAAAAGGTGCCCTCCAATTCGGGGACACCGTCCACTCTCAGTCTCTCACAGGGGGACAACTGCAAGTTGCCACTGAAGAATGAGTGTATTACATCATGAGAGGCAATGCACATAATGGGGAAGAGGACCCCCGCCCCAAAGCCAGGGCACCGTTTGCATAAAAGGCCACTATGTACTGAAGGAGAATACATGTCAGCACACAATGGCTGTCCCCCTCCTTCCCAGCGAATCGCGTTGGAGGAGGGAGGCCGCTGGTGGGGTCCCCTCTCTCCTGATTGGCACCATATGCCGCTGCCCTACCATTCATTAGCTGTCCCCGGCTACCGTCTGCCTCTGGCTGGTCACTTCCCTCGGCGAGGATAAGATCTCGGGTGGTCAGTGAATAAAGGAAAATACCAAAAACAAACAAAGAAACGGAGACCCTCGCTACATGCTAATGTGCTAATGAAGGTCTGTTTTTGGGAGGGGGGGGGGTATTGACATGGGGGCTTTTCACGGATAGGAAACACACCCACTGTAGGAGCAGGAAGGGTGGGAGGGAATGTTCACGGGGACCAGTGGCAGCAGGAACATTCCGCTGCACAGAGCTGTACCATCCGTAATGCGAGTTTGATCTGCCATTTTTATGCGCAACATTATGGTAGCGTTCATGAAAATATTCATATGTTCTACACAGGTTCCCACTCATTTCCAGACTTACATTTTCAGAGTGTGGCAAACAGTGATATGGCTAAGGGCGCCAGTACCATAATAGCAGGTAGTCAGACGAAAAGAGTATTCAAACTGCCCATGACCCCACAGACAGCCACTGTAACACATCTGTGATATTTAATCGTCCCTCCATTGGGAATTTTCTTAATAAATGCGATTTTTACAGGTTCATATTGCTAAAGCCAGTATTGCAAGTGCCTGACCTTTTAATAAAAGTAATGCAATACTTGCAACTACAGTTGAAACTCTAACTACTTACATCATTAATTGGTTCTGAGAGCCCTGCCGTAAGCTGATTTTTGATGTACCCCGAAAATAATGCCTTAACAATGCCTGAGAAGGATTAATAAATAGAATACAATGGAAATTAATAAATTTCCATTGATGTAAATGCACCTTTAATTAGAAAAGTCAGTGTTCACTTTGCAATCTTAAAAGTCAATGTTCACCTAGTATTCAGAAAAACTAAATAGAAATTACTGTGATAAAAGTGACATGCATAGGGATGTAACGATACACTCTACTCAGGAGTTGATGCTACTCACGATTCTGAATTCACAATGCGATTTCTTTCACATTTTGACTCAAAAATATTCCTTCTCTCCAAACTGTCCAAAACATGTCCTCTTCTTAAAAGTGGGATTTGTTTTTTTTTTAAAAACAAATCCCATATCAAAATAACTCAATAAAAAGTTCTTCAAATAAATAAACTAATGCTTGTATGTGCAGCTTCAAATTAACATGTATTTTTAAGGAAAATTAACATTCTCAGGCAGAAGCTGAGCTCTCTGTAAATTCACAATGTCCTCTAAAGTCGAAAAAACTTTCACTAGGGACAGAGGTAGCTGGTGCGGTGAAGTATACCTTAGCTAGAGGAGAAAGCAGGGGGTACATCTTGGCATTCTCCTTCCAGGGGATATCGACGTTTCTATATAGACGTCTATTTCTATATAGATAGGGTGACCAGATAATCCATGTCATCCCGGACACTAGGACAGGATTTGTAAACTTCCAAGCTGCCACACTGCAGGTGTAAAGCTGGGCGGCGCATCCTCAATTTCACATTTATTTGCCATCTCGCACTCCGTCTGAACCAAAAACTGACGTTGATGTCGCATACGCAGTGACGACTGATGTGGACCTGACGTCATGAAATCAAATGTAACATTACGCGATGCATCGTTACACGACTAGCATTAAATAATTAGTACTAAAATAAACTGCATAATTTACGTAAGTTCCGTCAAACCCTTCCAGTCATCTGCTATCATGTATAATAAAGTAAATGGACCATGTTATTTTTAAGTAAATTATGTTCATTATTTACTTAAAATCATCTAAACTACTACAGACAAGCGACGTAAAGTCAGGTTTGACATATCCCGAAATGACGTAGCCTATACTGGGGAACTACTGTACTTGAAAATGACTTGATGAATAAATCTGATAATGAACTGGGTAAAACCTAATGGAGATTCTCCCCAAATCCACACCGGATATCCACTGACATTTTTTTCAGAGATATTTCAAGATAAAGTCCGTGTTTTTTTATGGAAAAAAAGACGTTTTTATGAAGGAGCACCTATGGCAAACATGGCCATATCTATGTTAACCCCCCATCACTATGCTGATTAACGCAAACTTAGCCTTATATCTCCTGCAGGACCAATAAAGGAAACAGAATAAATACTTTTTTTTCCTGCTCATCGAGGTGTGAAGAATATGGAAATATTACCCCATTGTAACACCGGCATCAGAGTCTTGTGGCTGGAGCGGGTGAATTTTAGGTGGTGAATTAGAGACCCAGCCAGCATGGTTGTTTGATTATAGATTATGGCTCAAAAGCAGGCATGAGACAGACATCCCCACACTGGTGCAGCAGGCAGAGGGGACTGTCTGAAGTCTCCACAACTTTCCTTTGCAAGCTGTTATTCCTGTAAATGGTAACAGCCGCCTCTGACGTTCCAGGCATTGCTGGTATCATCCAGAGAGAAACAGGGGATGAAACAGGGAGTTTGGCCATAACTGAGTCAGCCTAACCTGATAGATGCACATCCTCAGCAGGACTGCTGGCAAGTTAGGGTCATCCTGCACATCACAGTGTGTGCTGCCGCATCAGATTCAGGGGCATGTGATTCCATCTCAATGCTCACAGCACAGGAAATAATTCAGTTACCTTCTACATGGCCACAGCTCACTAGACACTGAAAGAGTACATTGTCAGTCATGTTTTCATGGTTTCCTTTTTTCCCCTGAGAAATGACCTGCATTGTTGTGTGCTTTATTTTGCCTAGTCAAAACATATAATGTCTAACTTGTGATTCTTTTCTGCAAAGAAATTGTTAAATTTATCTCTGGTTGCTTCTGAAACCTCTGACTGGACAGAGGCGAGCGTCTTGATACCTCTGACTGAACAGACGGGAATCTCCTAATACC
The DNA here is from genome assembly GCA_026780845.1 of Petrocephalus sullivani. Classification (NCBI taxonomy): domain Eukaryota; kingdom Metazoa; phylum Chordata; class Actinopteri; order Osteoglossiformes; family Mormyridae; genus Petrocephalus; species Petrocephalus sullivani. The sequence goes on from JAODKM010000034.1 coordinate 24,879,506, forward strand.
TCTCTGACTGGAGAGAAGCAAGTGTCCTGGTACTTCTGACTGGACAGACGAGAGTGTCCTGGTACTTCTAACTGGACAGAAGGGAGTGCTGCTGGATCCATAGAGATGGTTGCTGGTCTTCATGGCTGAGCGAGCAGTCAGCATCAATTCAGGCTAAAGATCTGACTGAAATGAGTGACCCACATTCTGAATTCCTCTCCTCTGATTGTGGGCTTACTCTATGCACTATTAGGGAATTATCTTACACTGGATGCTCCAAGTCCTCCACGCCTCTGTCTGTGTTCTGTGAATCACATTCCCCGCGTTGTTTGATGCATGTTAAAAAGAGCTAGGTATTAGTCTATGGACCAGCTGTATGTCTGTCTCGTGACATTATGTCAAACTTACTTCGCTGTTCACACCAAGTATAAATGACTCAGCTTAAAAGACAAGGGACTAACACACTGAAACTCATGAGGCTAGGCATCCTGCTTTATTCCTAATATTGCATAACCTCTGCCTGCACCCATGCATAGTGCATAGACAGATTAAGACAAAGTTCCAAATACTTGTGGTATAAATATTTAGAAAATCTGTATAAAACATCTGTCGTAGACAGAGCTTAAACCACACGTACTGTACACGTCATATATAGTGATTCCCCCTTGACTTGTGCTTTGAAAGTCAATCATCTCTTTGACATTCCGTGTTTTTGCCACATAGCCACTTGGTACTAAAACACTAAGAACTGGTTTTTACCTTGACTGTAGATGGAGGAGTAGAAGATTTGTGAAATAGAAGATTTGAATAAGTGGTGCAGCCAGTAACTCATTGCTTCCAATTAAGACTAGGTCTTCTGCAAGGATCTCATGAGGCCTGCATCAACATTGTAATTGTAATCTTTTCTGACTGATGAACAGACATGGCACGGTGACTTTGGAGCATGATTGATTTTATGAGGATGTGTTATGTTCAATATATTCCACATCTAGGGTTAGATCAGGGGTAGGCAATCTTATCTGCTAAGCGCTGTGTATGCAGGTTTTCGCTGCAACTCCCTAATTAGATCACTAATTAGAGGACTGATTTGGATGAAGAATTCTCACACCTGGGTTTGAACAGCTGACCCCTTAGGGTTATCCCGAAAACCTGCATACACAGCGGCTCTTTGCTGATAAGATTGCCGACCCTTGGGTTAGATGATGAGTTGCAGCTATCACAACCCAAATGACTGCGATGGTTGGTGCACCATTCTGGGTTATTCCCTGCCTTGCACCCATAACTCGCTGGGTAGACTCTAGACCTAGGGTCCACGATCCTGAATAGGACAAGTGGGTGTAGAAACTGGATGAGTAACCCAAATGTAAGTATCAAAGTAAGGGATTACCAAGAAAAATATAATCAGAAAACAAATGTGGAGCGCACAGGTTCAACCAGAGGAACAGGAGGTGTCACGTAAGTTCTTATCATATACGTTAGTTGTATGATATAACTTAAGCAAAAGCTTGAGAACTGCTGATAGCAAAAAATCCCCCTGCTGAGAAGTTCAGAGTATAGGGTCCAGGATGCAGCTGCCAACAGAGTGTCAGCATCCTTCCCCTATCCCAACAATGACCAAAGCATCTTTTTTCCAACATTGAGATATTACACAGACCACACATTTATCAAAGGTTATATAATATGTATCAAGAGCACACAGCCTGCAGTTATCTGTAATTTTCTCAAGATCAGCACTATGTTCTCAACTGTAGTGTCAAAATTAATCAATCAATCCATCATCAATAAGTACTCATCCAGTTAAGGTCAAGGCAATCCTGAGCATCTTATTCTTCTTCAGATAACATCTAAACTTACAACTTCTATTTCTCAAGCATGTACAAACTAGTCACCAGCAATAAAGTGGATGAAATTATTCATACTTTTTAATTTTATTTTTTGTCCAAAAAAATAACAGTAGTTGCACAAAGCCATTCACACGTTTAACCTTTGAGCGTTACCTTTAGACAAGACAATGGTCTTGAAGGTTGTCTTCTCCATAATAATAAGAGAATGCTGTGCACCGAGGCCAGAATGCGCCGTTCAGCTACAAACTCACTCTGTACACCAAGGAGATTGTACTGCAGCCTCCAGTAAGGCAAAAGGGGTGTGTGTGTGTGTGTGTGTGTGTGTGTGTGGACATGTTTATATTACGTTGTGGAGACCCAATTATTTTCTACTTTGTGGGGACATTTTGTAGGTCCCCATAAGGATAACCTCAATCTTATAAAAATCTGTGTCAGCAATCAAAAAACTAAAAATGCCAAAAGTCTCATACTTAGTTTGGTTACTTATGGTTAAGGTTAGGGCTGGGAAAGGGTTAATGGTGTCATAGTTGGGATCAGGGTTATGCCCATAGAAATGAATGGAGTGTCCCCATAAAGACAGGAATACATGGTGTGTGTGTGTGTGTGTGTGTGTGTGTGTGTGGAGACATACGGACTGTTCATAAGCCCTGCTCGCCAGATGGGGAGTTTTTACTGCTGAAATGCCGTCCCTATTATCCACCAAGGGAATTCACTGCTGTTTGTGGCCGCTGTTTACATCCCCCCCACAAGCTAACTCCATGGCAGCGCTCAGCAAACTCCATGACATCATCAGTGTGTTAGACTGCTCATCCCGATGCTGTTTTTATCACCGCCGGCAAACTTTAACCAGTGCGATTTATGGACTGTACTTCCTAAATACTACCAACATGTGAAAAAAGAACAAACTGGACCATGTCTACAGTAACATATGCGGTGCATACAGGGCTGCCCCCTGCCCCCACTTTGGACACTCGGACCATATCTCTTTGTTCCTGTACCCGGCCAACAGACAAAGGCTGAAACAAACAGACCCTGTTGCCAAACAAGTCAAACTCTGGACCCCAGAGACTGAGAGCGCCCTGCAGGACTGTTTTGCATGGACAGACTGGGAGATGTTTGAGGCTGCAGCCCCCCTGAAGGACTCCTCTGTCAGCACACAGGACTATACTGAGGATGTGACTGGGTACATTAGCATCTGTGCTGACGACATCATGCCCACAATACTAGTCAGAAAGTTCCCCAAGCAGAAGCCCTGGATAAGCAGTCAGGTACGCCACATGGCGCGTAGATAAGCCAATGAGACGGAGCACGAAGCTGCAAAGTACCGATTTAAGAAAAGCCATCACAGCAGCCGAGAGGCAGTGCAGAGAGAAGCTGGATGGCTTCTATTCTACTGCTGACTTGGGGCAGATGTGGCAAGGCCTGCAGCACATCACTGACTACTGAACCACCACCAGTACCATCAGCTCCATAGACGGTCTGCCAAATGATCTCAACACCCTCTATACCCAGTTTGAGACCGCCAGCCACAGCACAGAGAAGAGGCGCACACACACACCTGGACCACCCAACCCCCCTTCCCCTCCCACAACATTCTCACCTGGTCAGGTACACAGAGCACTGAGGAAGATTGATCCCCGCAAGGCAGCAGGACCAGCAACATCCCTGGACAGGCCCTCAGAGCATGTAACAGTGAGCTGGCTGATGTTCTCTCCTCCATCTTCAACATCTCCCTGAGCCTGAGCACCATTCCATCTGCTTTAGGACTACGATCATCGCCCCCCCTTGCTAAAAAGAGCCCGAAGATGAAGGAGATGATACTGGACATGAGGAAGGAGAGGATACCTCAGAGGCCACTGTCCATCAGGGAGCTTGAAGTGAAGAGGGTGAGCAGCTTTTAATACTTGGGCGTCTACATCAGTGAGGACCTCACCTGGACACCCAACACCACACAGCTGGTTAAGAAGGCTCAACAACGGCTGTGCTTTTCGAGGAGGCTGAGGACGTTTGGTATGTCGTTCTACAGCTGCATTGTCGAGAGCATCCTGACCAACTGCATCACCATGTGGTACGGTAGCACTACTTTTATGGGCCGCAAACACCTGCAGAGAGTGGTGAAGACTGCTAACCCTAACTCTGCAGAGCATCTACGACCGCAAAATCCACAGGAGGGCTGCCACCATCCTCAAGGACCCCACCCACCCCAGCACGGACTGGTCACACTTCTACCCTCAGGCCAGTGGTACAGACGTGTGAAATGCAGGACTTCCAGGCTAAAGAACTCGTTCTTCCCCACTATTATTAGACTGCTAAACAACTGACAGGAGTTTATAAGCAAACTCTACCTCATGCAACCGCATCTGACTGTCTACATTTCCAGTTGTCACATGAGCATTTGCACATTAACTGTTCATACTTCTATTCTGTTTCATATGCTGCCCTTTTAATTGCTTTCATTGCACTATTAGCGTTACTTTTCTACTTGCTTGTTATTTATCTTTGTTATATCTTTATTTGTTGTTTCCTTACTGCTGTGTACGTGACAATAAACCTAAACAAATAAACCTAAACCAATAGGATGATGGTAACTAAGGTAACTAAGAATGCCTGCTCTTCTGACGCACATATAAAATTATTCTTTGTACAACAGCATATGCTGACCTAGTCAAGAAATTCAATCAAGTGAAACCCACAGTAATTTGCATCATAGCAAAAATTGACATGGGCCCTGAATGACATCATGGGAATGTCTTAACAGCATTCTGCAAAGAGAATTCGACGCTTGAAGCAGCCTTTGGACAAAGGGGATTCACTCTCCAGACACCAGTTGAGCACACTGGCAGGTAAGGACGATTGTCTCCTGTAGTGAGCTGCATGTGTATAAAAGACCATTAATTTCAGAGAAACGGTTTCAGCAGGAGAGCTAATAGCATATTTAGGGAATTATTCTTTCAGACCAGGAAGGGGAGGCTCCCTTCTCCCTCTGCTGGCAGCCCAGCTCTCCCTGTTGAGTGAGAAACCCCCACACCTCCACCGCATGGCACGTCCACCATAACCACAGCGAAAACTTCATAGCTGCTTGGCATTACTGCCCCACCCCAGTCCAATGGGGGTGTGTCTGTGGCGAGTCAGGTCGCTCTCCACTGGCAGGAAGTAGATGGCAAAAGGCCAGGGTCATGGGAGGACAGAGTGGTCTGCAAGACCCCATACTGCTTATGAAAACATAATAAGTGGATACACTTCATAGATCCATGCTAGAGAGCCTGTTCTTCAACATTAAATCTCTAAAAATTCTATAAAGTCTTGGAAAAGGGAATGTTGTTTTGATTTGCAAAAAGAACTCACTTTTCCCTTTGGTAAGCCAAACAGTTTCAAATGATTAAATACAAAAAATAAAAGATAGATAGATAGATAGATATATAGAGCTCTCTTTTTATAAGGCTAATATATATATTCCACTCCATGTAAAAGGAGAGGTCACAGCAAGGATCCAAACAGGAGGCTTTCCCAAAAGAGACGGAAAATAAAACAAATCCCCAATCGATTTGTATAAAATACAAGCATCGCTTATTAATTATTCGGTTAAATGTTTATTATTCATTTAATAGAGTGCTCAGGGAGACCCCATGGGAGTGAACTTCGACCATTAGTACCTGGGTCGACTACTTTTACCAACTAGGAGACCCCGTAAGACCACCCCAAATATCGAACCCATGACAGCCTCCAGGTAACACCACAGAGATGCAACCCAGACATATACAGACATGACCCCTCTGCAGACAGCACAGATTCACACACAGACATGGCGGCTCTGCAGACAGCACGCAGTCACACACAGACATGGCGGCTCTGCAGACAGCACGCAGTCGCACACAGACATGGCCCCTCTGCAGACAGCGCAAATCTGCTTCTCAATCACCATGCGACAGCATGGATCGGAGTTGCAGCCAAGGTAACGTGATGCTCACTTCCAACCTCCTGTGCCCAGTCGCTCCCACGGCAGAGTAAAGGTTAGTTTGCGTGGGGCGAGCTCCGGCCTCAGAACGCTACTGCGGGCTGCCACCACACTGTGATAGCACCTCGCCAAAGTTCCCCGCTGGCATTCCGGCACGCCTCATGGAACTGTGCATGCAGCCACCCTGCTGCTGCCCCTAGTGGCCACACTGCTACATGCGCTCAGACCTATGCCACCGCATGAAGCACAGACACACTCTCCTGGGCCCATATGCTAATATGCTACAGGTCAGGTCCTGGAGAACATGCATGCTAATAATAACATTTGGTATTTAGATGGACAGCCAAGATATTTAAAAACACGCAATGCAACAGTTTTAAATGGTGGATTAAATCATGCCCTATATTACCAGAATTAAAAAAAGCTAATTTAAGGAATAAGAACATAAAAACTATAAAAACGAGAGGGGGCCATTCGGCCCATCAAGTTCGTTTGGGGAGAACTTAACTAATAGCTCAGAGTTGTTAAACTCTTATCTAGCTCTGATTTAAAGGAATCCAAGGATTCAGTTTGCACTACGTTATCAGGAAGACTATTCCATACTATAACTACACGCTGTGTAAAGAAGTGCTTCCTTAAATCCCAGTTTGAAATGTTCTCCCGCTAATTTCCACCTATGGCCACGAGTTCTTGTATTTGAAATGCTGAAGTAACTATTTGGTTAAACAGCATCCAAACCTTCTTGTAGCCCTACGCTGCACCTTTTCTAAGGCCACAATATTCTTTTTAAGATATGGTGACCAAACCTGACAATTTTAAATGAACATGGCACCATATCGGCTGCGACCGGTACTCATAGTGGTTCCTCCCTTTAGTTGGGCAATGCTTAAAAACATTCCTTCAAATTCACATGAGTACAACAGAAAAAGTTTGGTCAATGAATCCGAGGGTCAACTGTTATAGCAGAAAGACGAGAACACATTCTTCTCTCCATCTTCCTCCAGATTATAGCCTTTCTCAGATAGCAAAGAGCACATTCAACAGGATGTCAGCCCATCACAAGGAGAACTAGAATACAGCAGAATCACTATCCTGTTTAATGAGTTTGAGTTGTTCTTCAAGGACTCCCTGGGAGAAACATCTCAGAGAAATGATTGACATCTGAAATCTCCTACTTCATGAGTTTTTGTGTCCTCATAAACCTCCAAAGACTGAGTCCTCTTGTTTTTTTAACTCGACAATAGATACTTTAATATACCTTAATGACATGATGTGTTTGATATTTTGGTTGGATAACTGCAGGCATAATTGCACAGAAAAAAATGTAGACTGGAAACAGATTTTTTTGTGGTATAGATATAAACATCATTTTACATTAAATTGGTTAAAATTATATGTGATAGTACATTCTTGGGTGCAGAAGTATTTCTTAGTTTATTGGCATATGATATAGCAAAGAAAATATTGTGTATACCAATCCATGGAACAAATCTTGGTTAACTGCTGTGCCAGATGAACAGCAAAGAGCAGCTCCGGAATCCCACATGAGCCGTGAAACAGCAGCGCTGTCTGGGTTCGGGTCTCAGCAGGCGGAGGTAAACCCAGAAGCTCCTCACACCAGATGCCCTTTTCCTTTGATTTATGCATTCTTCCCTCATCTACGATGGCTCAGTTGTTTCCTTAATGTATCCTTAAGGCTAAAATAGGCGATAGGACATCTCGCAGCCATTTAAACTGTATCGCAGACCTCACTCGGTGATTTTTGTCCTTCAGCACGGGATACCGTGTGGGTCTATGAAGGGTTTCTGTTCTGCCATTACTTCCTACCCTTGCTCCGACCCCCACCCAAAAAATGATCTCACTCAGACCATTTTCCGAATTTGGCAAAAAAGAAACTAAATAACTAATTATTTTGCAACAAACAAGACCTTCTTAACAAAGTGAACTTACATAACGAATTAACCGGTTTCAGCTCACATTTCATTGTGAAAAACCTTTAGAAGCAAGGAAGGAGTGCTCACGAATATCCATCCTCTCTCACAAGAGTAACTCCAGCACTGAGGTCCTCCACGTGTGTTGCTGGCCCCACAGGCTCCTGAATGCCTGACAGCTGGAGATTAGGGTGATACTTTCAGGAAGGGCCACCACGTGGAAGACTGACTCCTTCGAGTAAACACTTCAAAGCCAGTATTTCACTTTCACCCTGTTGGTAGCTATTTCACCACATAGTCACACAGGCCACCAGATTTCCTACAGATGTTATTCTATCAAACAAGACATTTTCCAGATGTGAATATCGCAGATACTTTCATCTGCCTGGCACCTTGTGGTTTATCGAGGATTTCCCAGTCCACAAGTAAGAAATGAAACTGACTAACAAGATGGACAAAGCTGGTGACTTCAATAATAGTTTTGGCAAGGTTACTCTCTTTAGAAAAAAAAAAATCCACCACAACTTACAAAAGAAGGATTAAGATGAACCATGCGCATATTATGTAACGTCCCATAACATGTGCTTGGAATATTTATTACAGCTTATATTTATTTGTTTGTTTTTTCGTTTTGAACTTCATGAAGCCGACACAACATTAGTATTACCTGCATTTTCCTCATAAGAAAGCAAATGACAGATTAGTTACTGAGGAAACCTTTTGTTTAATGTCCTCTACTTAATTACTAATAAACTGGATATTATATTAATAGAAATAAAGATTCATTCACAAACAAATTTAGAAATGTATTACAATTATATCCAGCTCCTGCTATATACAGAACAGCTTGTAAACCACTTGCAAATATATGTGAGACAGGAGTAAGATATCTTAAATATATAAATGTGCATTTCTGTATTTACTAATGTATTATTAAATTAACAGTAAGAGGCTATTAGTAAAGGGGCAGGACTTAGACTAAGGTGTTCCCAGCTTCCTTCTGTACTGGAAGCAGGCTGCAGAAATGGCACACACCTGGCCATCATCATAGTTGGGATTAAGGTTTTTCCCGGAGAAATGAATGAGTCCCCACAAAGATATGAATACAAACATGTGTGCCTATGCGTGTGTGCGTGCATGTGCATCAGCGTGTCCTCAAGCTCCACAAGGACGGACGGCAGTGGACAGCAGTGGACGGCCCTGTCAGTGACTCCACTTGGTTAAATTCCCCAATGCTTCACCCAGCTGCTTGGGGACCTTTGAATGCCTTTGTTTTTATTGGTGCTTAGCAGCAGCATTGGGGGGGGGGGCACTCAGGCCACACAAAGGCCTGCCTGTGAGGGGCTGGATTTGTCCCCAGCCTGCCTGCCAAAAGCCTCACTCCCGCAGCCTCTCTTTAAACTGCACTGGCCATACCTCCCACTACTGAAAAGCGGCTGATTTCAATGGGAACCCCCCCCCCCCGTTGCCGAGGAAGAATCCCCAGCCGATCCCTAACCCCCACCCCCCCACTTCCCGCTCTCGCACCCCCGTCCTCGTCCTTGACGTTCCGTCAGATCACCCTGCTTTGTCAGACTCATCTGCACTTTCCTCACGCCCCACATAAGTCATGCTAGGGAGACTGCGACCAAACAGGAATGCTGGGAACTGGACCAGCAGCTCTGTCTGAGAAAAGTGAGGAAACACTGGAGTTAGAACAGGAAATGCACGCTGATTTTGGACAAAGGCTACGAGCCAAAGATTCCATCTGTATCTGGCAATCAGATAGAAGCAAACACTCCCTAATCACTGCATGTGACACCTGGCCTTAACACCTATGCCTATGCTGAGTTAGATGGAAGAGATCATAAGAGTTCTTGGGATGCACACTGTCACATGACTGGACTACTGAAGCAAACACTTCCCACATCCCTAATATCGCCATCTGTCCTGTCACTTCTAGTCAGGAGCTGTGGAGGGTGCCAGCTTGCCAGTGATGTGTCTAATGAAAAGATCCTACCCTACGCTCATCTTTAATTCAGTGTGTACTTCCTGTTTCAGACTTGGTAAACATTACTGCTGTTAGGTGTCCTCCAGCCTGGATGGTGCACACGTGTCATGGGGATGGCAGGAAGGAACAGAGATTTTATTTGGGGACACGCGTCACAAAAGCAGAGAGACGAAAACCATCGGTGCGGAGAAATTGAGAAATTCAAAATGTGTGATTGCATTGGCAATCTGCGTGGAAATCAGCTGAAGGGCAGGAGTATTGTCCTGGCTCAGACTTGTCATTCCTTAAGAAGGATGCCCAAACCTTCAGCAATGATCTGCCAGCATACTTCATTGACAAAGACGCAGCGCATGCAATTCTGCGATTGGCTCATTACCATCACAGCAACATCTCTCTCAAATATTACACATGTCTTTCATAATATGAACTGATACTTGGCCAGTGTAAATAATGTAACATGAGCCCGGCCCCAATGAGGGCCGGCTCGGTGTAGGTCAAGCTGTCCAGCATCCCCAGTGTGTCCCTCTGAATGGAACCCAGTTGGAACTGTGTAAACCAGACACACTTGAGCTGAGTCCCAAGACCTGCCATTTCGTATTATTTTAAACAACGTCCTTTTTTGCCACCAAGGGGGCTTATTAAGAAAAAATACACCAAAAGCCAGTGCCAAAGATGCCAGTTTGCATACTGGAAGAAAATGCAGACAAAAGAGGGGAGGATGAGACAGAAAGGGAGATTGACAGGCGATGAATGCAGAAAAGGGAGACGAGTGAGGCAGCCTGTGGGAGAGGAGCGAAATACATGCAGTGCTGGCAGTTTACTGTCGCGGCAACGTAAAGCCCAGTCATAACCCTAACCCTCACAGCACTGGCACACAAGCGCTCATCTGCAGCGTAGCTCCAGGCAGCTTACACTGAGATCGGAAGCCAAACACCACAATCAGCCAGTCGGCCAGGCGGCAGCATGACGCAAGTGGAACAACGTTTCTGCGTCGGGAAAATGGGAAACCTCAAAGAAGGTTAGAAGCATTTCAGAAGAGAGGGTCCTTTTTACAGCACCAAGTTACACGACAGCATGACAAAATGAGAGAGGATGAAGTTTGTCAATCCCACAAAAGGAAATATATTATATATCACCCATATTACACATACTATTCATATTATACTCATATTATTCATAAGTATCACATATTCTACATATTATACATATTATTTATATACTCAAGAGATCACAATGTGGACCTGTCATATCATAAAACAGAGACAATATAATTTGATTTGTTAGAAACAAATCTTTTACTTGCAAGTTTTTTTGGCAATTGAATGTTTTAAGACAAAATTGTCCCCCACTGCACATTATTCTTTTTTTTTTATTCTTTTTTAATAGGAAAAAATGTTTAATAAATTAACAGGAAGCATGACATCTTTCCAAGTATCGCTATATATCAATGGCTTGTTTTTAGGGCAGGAAGGAGGTTGCATGGAACCAAGGCTGAACCTGGGGGCCTCTGGGAGGGACGCACAGAAAATAACAAGCGTCCTTGCACTTTGGAACAGAGCTGTCTTATATACAGAGACACACTCATACAAAAAAGACAAGCTACAGTCCTCTGAGCTTCAGGTTCAAACCAAATTCAAAATATGACTTCCAAAAAGACATTTATCTCCCAGGTTTAGCTTATATTATATAGATAAACCATTTTCATAGCTTGACCACCCTGACTGTTTGTTTTCCAGGAAGCGATAAGGATGAAAGAGCACGGGCATTTTACATTCTGTTTCTTTAAAGCTCAGACATGACCACGAAGCAGGACTTACGTGAACGTTCACCGAAAAACAGCATTATGACATAAAGCAATTTGTTTAGAAATCACGCACCATTCATAACCAACAGCAAACACTTTTAATGAGGTTTGGAGTGAATCACTTTTTCCATTTACAAAAAGTATGCTAAATGCCAAGAGAAAAAAAAACAGGAACAAAGAACAAGCTCTTTTAAAGACGGGGTTTCAAATTTCCATGATGAAGATGGCAGTTTTGGCTCTTTTAGTTATCAAGTTCTAGCAGAGGGTAAAAAAAGGAATGTCCCTATAACTGATTAACTACAACAGTCATAAGACGGTCTTAATTGCTAAATTACTGATAATTTAATTGCCTGTATTAAAGCGAAACAGATAGCCCTCCAAGCAATATCCTTTCCTTTGAAGATCCTGATCCCTTGAGTCAAAATCTGTGGTTTCCTTGGCAATGACCCCATAAAGCGAATAATTTCTGAAAACAAAACACACGCAACCATTTAAAAAGCGCTTTAGAAAAATGCTTTATTAAAGGTCTCTTAACATTTTAATGAGCTGCATTTTTTTCAGGTGATAATACTGTCGCATCCATTTCATCTCGTTTATTACAAATGACTTGTAAGGTCACTGTGTTTGATTACCATAATATACGTGTCCTGGAACTACCTTTCCAAAGTGCCCCCGCCCTGTGCAGCTGGGGGGGTGGCTTCAGCCATGGCCTCACCCCTGCAAACCAGCACTGGATGATTGACTGGAAGCTGCATGGGTGAATTTTTGTGAGGTTTTGTGAAATGTGGGCTGCAGCGTGAAAAAAAAATCAGGACTAGATGAGAATGGGTGGCAACCTATTTCAGTGTAGTCCTAATTTAGGCTTGGTCTTCATGTGCAGTGTGTAACAGGTCCTACTCACACACTGGTTATGGTCACTGGTTCGAAAATGTCACAGTCTGGTAAGAATTGTTAAATGGGGGGAGGGGTCATTTGACGGCAGAGATTTTATAACAGTTTCCTCTTTTTTCAGATGCGATCAGGACAGATGAACATCGAATGCCATAACAAAGGCAAATTACGCAATCCAACCCGAAAACCCCCAGCATTCCACAGCCGGATGGAATAACGCATAGTTGGCCAGCGAATGCGGGGCTGGATACTCTTTGGAGTATTTTCTATGTGGTTGTGTGAAATGCCACACATTACATTCACAAAACATCACTAAAAAAAGAAATACTCTCGCTTGGGATTTTGGGGTCACAGTAATGGATGATGCCGGTTTCCATTTGGACAAGAGAAAGGATGATATATTTAGGCTAACAGAAATCTGGAAAGCTTGGCTGCTGTTCTTCTCCTGAGGTAACCAAGCAGTGGCTTTTGAAGGTCAAATTATAGTCTTCAATTTACAGCTTTTCCATGTGGGCCAACACTGTTTAAGCACTGCCAGTAAGTATTAAAATAAATAAATAAAACATGAGGGTTACTACAAAAAAAATGTCCCCTGGAAACTGTGCATGACGATTGGCCAGGGGACACTGACAAAGGCAGCCAATGAGAGGCACTGGGCCACTCCCTAATCTCTCCATCCACAGTAGCTGTTCCTGAAGTCACACAAAAGAACTGTACAGAATTAGCGGGCCTCAAGAGCACAAGACTAGCTCTGTGGCTTCAGCTGAAATTAATGAAAGCTTCATTCTGCCTTTTGTTATAATTCTATTCCTCTATTCCTAATGACTGCAACTAAATTTGCAGAATTCACACACTAGGTATATTCAAACAATAGACCAGGAAAGTCTTTAGCATATATATTTTATGCTAACATCAGAAAACGTGTGCAGATTTTCATAAAAGACTGAAATATAATCAAAATTTAAAATGCATCAATTGACAGCATAAGTTTTTTGTCCAGACGATTACCCTGTGATTGGCTCCTCTAGTCAGTGAAGTGTTTACAATTTATAAGTACCATTTATTTCTGAATTATTCCCTGAACAACAAAGTCACATTCTGAGAAACAGCCTAAACTGCCAAATAACGCATCGTCAAAAATCTGCTTTTCTACCAGATGACACCTTTTTTAGGTATATAATAATGACCATACAGTGCAGTACCTCAGATTAAGGGTAATTCTAAGATTTGACACTTTGGAGCGCAGCCACCAAGAACATGGAACGAAAAAGCTCAGATTACTCATATTATTGCATATTAGAATTACACTACTCATTTGCTGACTCTGAGTCCGTTGGTGATCGGGCTATAAACGCGCAACAGAAGAAGCGCAAACTCATGGCTGTACAAGTAACTGCACCACTCACGGATACATCAGCTGGCGCGCAAACATCATAATAATCATAAAAACCTGTTATAAATAACTTTGCATTTAAAGTGCATGGTTATTACCCAGCATGAATAAGTTTTTAGGACCGGGGATTTGGGGTTTCTATAATAGCAAAAAAGAACACAGCATACGAAGTCGCGGCTTACGAAATCCATGCTATGTGAAACATGTGAAAGAAACATCTGCAACACACATCAAAAGTAGTGCTACTTCGAGTTAGCACACAAATACAGAAAACCGCATCTCCAGTTCCCGGGGAATCTTAACAGCGGGTATGTTCTTTCTATATAAACATACTTGCGAACTTTACATTTAAAGTTCACTGATTTCTAGCTAACTTCAGAAAAGTATAGTATAGAGGAATATAGGAAAAATACTGAGGTTTTTCTACGAATATGAATCAGATAAGACTGATAATGTTTTATACAGAAAAATGTCTAAGAAGTAGCTTTCGTCAGAAAGTGAAGGGATCTTTTTCACCGCATACGCTGTTTATTTCAGTCATATTTCAGAATCCCAAAGAAAAGCAGGCAAAAAAAACCAAATGCATCCTAGACAGACGGACATGTAAGGTATACAAGAGATCTTAACAAAAAAAAAACATTTGAACATGCACATACCCATTTTGGCGTCTTCACAGAAACTTTAAAGTTGTGCGATTAAAAGCGAGCGCAGTGACCGAGTGGAGATGCCGCACGCGAGCGCTGGACTGGACCGCGAGCCGCGTGGGACAGCCTGGGGCAGTGACGTCACCTTCACCCTTTCCCTTTTTCCAGACGTGGTTACATGGTCACTGCGGACGTATGTGTATATATTCTACGAACTGTTACATGCATTACCCAGTCCTTGAAATATAAATGGTTCAATAAAGTCTAAATACAGTCTGTTTCAGTTCAATTTAATTCATTTTTATATACTGTCTTTCACAACAGTGTCACCCCAAGGTGTTTTACAGGAGTGTGCTGTGGTACATTACAACATCATTAAGAGAGAATAGGTCAAGTGCATACGTTTGCAGCTGTTGTTTCGTGTCTGTCCTTATAGTGCACTGTGGCAACTGTAATCCCCTGTCTTCCTTGAGGTTTTGCAGGTGATGTAGCTTTCTGTGCATGGCTGTCCTCATGTTTGCACATGTCCCCTCAGAAATATTAAGCAAAAACAGTTTAAACACCAACCTGCTATTTTGTAGCAGCTCTGTAACTAAATACAAATATTTGGGTCACACTTTATAATCCTATACTCACAGTAAGTAATGCTTAACCGATGATGACTGTATGTATTCCCACATCATGTACTGTATCATGAATTCCTGTAGCTCACTATACACTATTATTACTGCTTGGAAACCAGAAAATTTGATGGCATATCAATTAATGCACAATGTTATTGTGAATTAATTTTCCATTATTAATAACCTAATAAGTGCAAAGTCATATAAAGCCACAATGACTTCATCAGTTCCCGGTGAGCAACAGGAATTCATTCATATATCTTGTACATTATAGCATTTGCCAGATGCCCTTAGCCAGAGCGACTTACATAAGTACTTAAAGCATCCATTAGTGAATACTTCCTGATACAGCTTCAATAAAACCCATGCTAAGAATATTATATGTCTAAACATTGAACAAAAGTACAATACTGGAAGTGCTAATCGAAGTACTTCTGAATCTTGTATTAATTCATGCATTTAGACATCATTAGTTAAGCCTTACTTAGCATATGATTGGGCCTAATGGTTAGAGAAGTACACATGTTGTCATATGGTTGCTGGTTTGATTCCCTGACCTGCAAGGTGCCGCCCCGTGCGCTGCTCCCTGGGCCCGGAAATATGGGTCACATGCAGAGGACACTTTTGTTGTGGTATGAAAACAATGACAATGCATTAATGCTTCTAGGTGACTGGAACACACCGATTCCTGGATTTTCACACAGTGAAATGCTTATGCCACAGTTGCAGTGGTGTAAAGACATACTTCATATTTCAAAGAGGCACATATTGAAGACATATCCATACATCCATCTATCCGCCCATCCATTTTCCGTAATGGACCCTAACCCTAACCCCATTCTGCCTGCAGCCTAATGCAGGAAGCACGAGGCCCGACGCAGCAGTGTGGAAGGAAACCATGTACACACGGGCAAAGCATTTAAACTTAACACACACAGTGTCAAGCAGGCAATAATGGCACCAGCAGGAGAGCAGCTCCATTGCCATGGAAACGCTGGACAATCCTACATGTGGCGGCAGTTACAAAACAGCAGGAAATCAATACACAAGTAAAGCTTAATTCCTTAAGGGTATTTACAGGAACTGGTAACTGGCAAATTTTAACATGAACAATTAATGCTGAGAAACTGACAGCAGAATTCCACCTAAGTACATGGATTGAATACTGAAGAACAGCAACATTTAAATAAAAGCCTCACTAAAAGTGAAGTAAAAGTGTGTGTGTGTGTGTGTGTGTGTGTGTGTGTGTGTGTCTGTGTGTGAGTGAGAACTGGAATTTCCAATGAATCAAGAATTTTTTTAAACGTGTAAAATAAAGTAATAGTGTTTGTTGTGGGAGTGCAACCTACCACTGTAACTTCTAAGTTTATGAATAAAATAAATCGGACACTGTGAAATGTCCTCCATCAGGAATGAGCCAATTCAGACTTGCCTCATCGGTATTCTGAGAACTGCAAGCCACAGGCCACAGAATGCAGCGTCAGAGAAACAGTTATTGTCCACTTGGTAGATGGTCTTCAAAGTCTAATAAACAAAGACTCTCTGTGTTTTGGTTTGCCATACTGTTATAGAGGAATAAGATAAACCAAGACGGGTACTCCCACTGGCCTCACAGCCAAGGGCAGACGACAAGGCATTGGGAAAGATACGGAAGACACACTTACTGTATATACTGTACATATTTGACTGAGAATGAGATACGGGTGCAACTACAGATACACCAAGTCACCAGACTCTTACTCAACAGATAACCTGAGGCCATTCCCTCTGTCTCACACATCAAACAGCCTTTTATCTTGGCTGAACAACATCCATCCATATATCCTCCATTAGCTTTTTTGGGGAGGGTTGTGGTGGTGATGATGTTTTTGTTGTTGGACCTGACCCACATTTTCAGATTTAAATGCTTGTACTCATTTTATGGCTTTCGCTTTTATGTGTGAGCTGCTGTCCAGAGCTGGGCCTTGTCTCAGAAGCACCTTAAATCATCCACGCGGCAGTATTTAGCCAGTCTCTCGCTTTCACACATGTCCATCGTGGCATGGTGGGCATGACAGACTTGCATGTGTATATATAAAAGGCTTACATTTCAGAGCATTTAATCTGGTGGACATAGTACTCTTCACTGGGGCACCACGTTACATGCAGGGATCAAATTCATACTTCTTTCCAGACAGCTGTACATAATCCCTGTTCATTGTACGCAATCTGATTTCAGTCACGGCACAAGCATGAAAAATCGATTCATCTGTTGAATGCAGGAAACTGTTAAGGCATCTGTCATTTTATAATGTGCTTAAGAGGTGTAGATTCATTGCACAGTCATAGAAGCAATGCGTAATGAAGCCATGGAAATTCTGTGCAGAATAACAATCCAGGAACGTTGTATTAGATGGACAGTAGCAGGGGATTCTGCCTTCCTGGGAAAATAGAGAACCCAGGGGCAGTGTGTGTGGGGAGAGATGTATTGTAACTCCTAATTCATCTCCCCAGTGCCTAGAAGAAGAGTCACCCCCAGCTGTGGGAGGAGAAAGAGGAAGTCATATCTCTGTAAGTCCCCCGCAGACACACACTGCAGGGGGGAGACAATAAACCAGAGAGGAAGCTTCTCGCAGCCTCCAGGAAGAAGCCCCTATTATTTAAAACTTTTTTTTAAAGCCAAATGCGCTTTAAAAACATGCAAGTATTATCCTATTAAACAGTTACTGGGGTTATCTAATTAAAGCAAAGCTCACTTGACACAGCATATCAGAAACATTTTGGTAAAGATGATTTACAATGCAGTTTCATGAATGATGTCAAGTTATTTAATTTTATGCATTTTAATGATTAAAAAATTATCTATTGCCTTGGAGAGTTTTTGTATTAAACCGAAGGTCTGTTCACTGATTTGAAGCAATTGCTTATAACAATTGCATTAAACCTGCCTTGCACCGATAGCCTCCATGGATAGGCTCCAGACCCCCTGTGACCTGGACCCCCGCAATAAGACAGTGATCAGAATCGAGGGGCAATAAGAGCGAGGCGACGTCATCCTGCTGCAGTACCTCAGACCATGACCAGGCTCATCTAATGCTGCATTGTGGGAAATTGCCTGGAGCAAATCAATATAAGGACACATACAGTGTCCCATTTCCAAACCCAGCAAAGAGCAACTGAGAAAAGTGACTTTGGGTGTGTTGGCTCTAAAACGTAATTATGTCAATGCAATTCTCTAAAGTCGACACTAGGTGGAACTCTCCATCCATCTTCTAAGCACTTATCTTCACAAGGGTCATGGTGATCCTCTCAGCCAAGACCAGACAGGCAGCATAGGGCATGAGGCTGGGGGACACCCCTACAGGATACCAGTGCATCACATGATGATGCACATGCACACCAAGCATGGAGAGGTGGGTTGTTCTTGTGTTTTATATGGCAATAAAAGTAAATTAACTTCCCTTGAATGTAAGAATAGATGTCTCAGAGGTTGAGATAAGGTCCACAACATACTGTAGAGGTGGAGTTTGGGCCAGATTCACAGTGGGTGAAAGAAACCCCAATTGTATAGCCTGGGATTAAGGAAACATGTGAGACCCAATGGTAGCCAACTACATACTCACATTCACTATTGACAAAAGTATTGGGACACACCTCTTAATCATTGAATTCAGGTGTTTCATTCAGACCCTTTGCCACAGGTGTATAAAATCAAGCACCTACCCATGCAGTCAGGTTTACAAACAAATTTGTGAAAGAATGGGTCGTTCTGAAGAGCTCAGGGAATTCAAGTGTGGTACTGTCATAGGATGTTACCTTTGCGATGAGTCAAGTCATGAAATACTCTTCTCTGTTAGATGTGCCATAGTCAACTGTAAGTGGTATTATTGCAAAGTGGAAGCATCTCATGTTAAGTAACAGAGCAGGGTGGCTGAAGTGCATAGTACGTAAGTCACAAATGTTCTGCTGACTCAACAACTGCAGAGTTTCAAACTTCTTTTGGCTTTAACCAAAAGAATAACTGACCCCTCTTTGCAAAGCTGGTTCTCCTCACTCACATCACACATTCATTTCCTTTAGATCTTTAATAATGGTAGGATCTTATAATTGGCTCACAATGGTTTGTCACCTATGGCAAAGATTGAAAGAGGGAAATGTAATTCCAATATTAGAGGCAAGTTCTTTAAATGTACCTCTTAGAATCTCTTTGAATTGTCAAAAGGTTCTAAAATGTATGACATAAAAATTCACCTTTTTCCTGACATATTAGTTTCATTGTCAAAATGCCTTTGATGTGACATGGAAATTGGGTATCTGCTGCACAATACAGAATGTTCTGCAAAGATTTTTCAGCAACATCAACTGTATATTCAATGCTTGTCAAGAATGGTCTTTGTAATATTTTTTGTAATATTTTTATAACTGCTTTATAGATATCTGAGGATTGTAAGAATTTCCAAAATCTTTGATTAAGCCCTATGCACTAAGATGGATAACCTGCACACCATGCTACCCGATACCCGGAGGGGAAACTGCAAAGGTAAATGACTTGTAGTTTATCTGGCTTCAAATAAATAACTAAACTCCAGTAATGGACAGAAACATTTATGTATTTTGTGCTTGAAAAATGTGATCACGGGGTCCGTTGGTGTGCACAGGTGACAGCAAAAGCAAGTGAGAAATGCTTTTTGGATGCTTCCATTCAAAGTAATTTGCCGTTTCAACCTCAGGTCATTCTTTTGAAGATCCACCAGAACGCCACAGATGACGTGATCTCCTGAATGTAAGAACGGACGGGCAGGTGGCAGTGTAGCAGTGAAAAATCTCCTCTAATTCCTCCCCTTGGTTTTTCGATTGCTTGGTCTGTCTTGGTCTATAAGATTCTTGTGTGAAGCTTTAAGCATCAAAGCTTTAACAGCTACACTATCTACCACCAGGATTTGCTTGGATAATAAGCCTTTTAACTGTCCAGTCTTCTCCTGCAAAGTCAGGAATTGGTGATGGTTATGGTCAGGCCAATATATATAGTAGGCCTACATCAATGTAGAATCAATAACGGCAAGTCATTAGCACAATAAATATACACATGCACAGACACAGACACACACGTTATATATTATATAAAATCTCTGAACTGAGTCATATTAAATGTTGCTTTTTGCACCTACTTTTTGTCAAACTATCACCCTCCATCTCTTAGGAACACTGCACATTTTATTTCTTTCGTCGCTAGTGAATCGCTCACATCAGGATTTCACGGGTGAGAATAGTCGTGTGTATCTATGGCCCGTGGCATCAGCAGTTTTCATTAAAATTCTCTCTACCAGCCAATACATGTATTTTATTTCTAGTATTTTTACAGTGTTATGCCTCAAACTTTATGTAAAGAGAGTAGAGCCTATGTTTTTGTGCAATCTTGAGAAGAAGGTTTTGCGACAATTGCGAGGGAACGCAGAGCCATTTCAGGATAACATTTCCCAGCCCTGTCCCTTAAGGCACTCCCGATTGTAGGGTGGCACCATTATCTTTGTTATTTTATTGTCAGCAACAAATCTGTGGAGTAGCCAAGTGTGACCCACAGAATACTGGCCATATAACAAACCGATTATGATGAATCAAAAACCTGTTTGACTGTTCATAGAGACTGTCTATTCTTTCTTTATGACCCAAACTTTCAGGTCATTGATTTCTAAAGATTTGTGGTCCCCAGGCTGCCCACAAAATCACATTGATGCATGTCCTCATATTGTATCCAATCTCATTTTCTGCTTGCAGAAGGAACAGGAAACATAACTATCCTCCACCACCCTTCAATATGGAGACTTGGAGCTGTTTTAAAAAATTCCAGCAATGTCATTAGATTTGAAACTCATTGTACTTTAATGCAAATGGAAAAAGGAACCTAGAAAAATCTCAGTATACTTCAGATAACTGTGCCTTTATTAATTAGATATGTTTTCAGGATATGAACTCATACATTGTGTAATGTGCTTCTTTATTGGTTGGTTAGTAATGTGTGATGCGATATGACTTGAGTTCCCATGTGCTATACTGCCACCAATGCCACACACCCAACAGTGCACGCTTGCCTGGTCATTAACTTTAAATTGTTCATTAAAATTCAAATTTAACAAAGACAACATCCAGACCATCGTCAGCTCCGCCCACAATAGTTCTGTAATTCTTCATCAGGCATTTTCATAGACAAAGCTTTTCTGCTTTTCCCTGTTATTAACCTATGCAGGGTGTTAAGAAAAAATCAAGGCTTTACTCATGGTCTGTGAATGTGGTGTAAGATATTAGTAAAATCGCAGTTTAGGCACAGATGTGTTAGGTTTATGAACGTTTCATGAATGAGACTCCATGTTCTTTATAAACTTCACTTGGTCTGTCATACGGGATAAGCAGTTGGAGGTTGGAAGTATGGTGTAACACACTGCTTGGCCAAAAGTCACTGTTTGAATTTGCAATTGAATTTGAATTTGCAAGTACATGCAAGTCAATGATTGGATCATTATTACAGCTCAGAAATGTTATGCAGCAATAAAGTGAAGTCAGCTGTGCAACTGAGTATCTACTGAATGGCCAGGTTATCCCATAAATGGAATTTTTTCTTCCCTAATGACATGGGCATATTCCAGGACAAGAGTGCCAATATTCAGTGTGCATGAGGAATCATTTTCACATATGAATTGGCCACCACAGAGTTTTGACTTTAACCCCATTGAAAGATTGCTGAAGAAGACTCATCATCAACACAGATGTTGCATAAGCACATGGAAACAATGCCATGACGAATGTGCACCATAATCAAAGCTTTTTCAACCTATTTTTTTGGCCAGGCAATGTATATCCATGTGCAGATCAGAGTTTGAGTCAGCTAAGAGTGCATTTACAAACTTTTATACAGTCATGAATGGGTAATAAATCTGCTGCTACAGTTTGGGTAAATTTTGTTATGAAGTTCATGTCATTTTGAGCACTTGGTGGACATGTTATGCTTGTCTCCAGGGTAAAAAACAGGAGCACTCAAAGTAGCAACCCACAGACATCAGAAGCTTATATTACACAGATATTTCTATATTTACTTAAAAATACAAGCTTGTTCGTATGAATACAGAATTTTATTGAAAACTGCTATGGCAGGGCATGGCCCCAGGGGAGCCTCAAATTCATGATAGAGGTATGTCTACTTGCCTCTGAGCTACACTCACATCCCTCAGAGCTACACAGTTTGAGTGCAGCAATAAATTTGAGCCATGACAGTAGGGAAACATTTTGATGTCAGAAAAAGGAAAACACACAAAAATTGCCAGGACATAGAATTTGCTACACCCAGCGCTGGACTGTGATTTGGATGCCATGGTAAATTTTGCCAAGTGAAGGAAGGAACAAATTTTGTCAGCCCACATATCCATTGGCCCACCAGGAAAATGTTTGGTCTGCCAGACAGCCAGGCAGTCCTGCCCTAGCTACAGCTTGGTACTGGCAAGATGTTTTGGGTGATAAAATCCCAGCCTGTCATTCTCAAACAGACACGTCTCATTTTGTTGTAAAACGTTACTCCTCTTGTAACAGTGATTACGCGCTCCTCTACATTTTAGCTTTTATTGCCATGTTAGCTTTTTCACAGCATTAGTTATCTACAACCAAGACGGGAAATATATCATCAGAAAAGACTTTGAGTAATTCATTGTAAAATATTTTTTTTTCTGACGGATATGACAGGGCTTATTGTTTTCAACTGATTTATTTCCTCTCATCCACAGTTTGAGCTACAGATTTGATTTATAGGTTTCCTTATAGAAAAATAACAACAACTTTAGAGATTATTTTGCCTTGTAATCAATCTGGGTTGGGTTTCCCTAACACCTAAGTAGTTTGTAAAATACCTCTTACAAATCATCTTAGGTTTGTAAAAAGCATCCAAAAAAGCAATGTAACTTAAATACTATTTGAAAATTTGTGTGTGCTCTGAACTAGTCGTAGATTGCTAAGTGCGTCTTAACGTGACTGACTCAGTTGAGTCACTACCTGGAAGTTAAGTCACATTAATGTCTACACTGTTGTAGACCTAATGCATGTTGTTTTTTTTATTATGTTGAGCATAATAAAAAGAATTTCTGTTAGCAGAAGTGTATTTTTTCACAGCTAATTGCAAATACAATACATTTTGACCACAGCTGTTCTTTGTCATTGACTTTTAAGGCGCTTGGTGAGAATTGTGTGGGCGAGGGCCATAGTAATTAGGGGACACTTAGAGACAGAGGGCTCAGTATGTTGTTTGGCCATTGGGACATGCCTGGCAGTAAAAATGTTGGATAAGTAAATGGTCAGGGTTATCTATTTTTGTGGAGTCATGCTACATCTTGCTGTGCCTCCACAGTGAAGACACAGAGAGCCATCTGTGCAGGATAGATGGCAATATGCCCCATGTAATTCTATGGATGCAACCAGTTAGTATGCATATATTATAGTGGGATTAGGATTTAGCCCTAGTTATTACTTTAATATTAAGGTTGACATTTGGTTATCTGGCACATGTGCAGTCATAGCTTGTTTTTCAGTGCCTTGCAGTACTGCCTAAATTTAAGCATAATAAAAATAGCCAAGAATAATGAGAATGGTTTGACAGAATGAAAGTGATCACATAAAATTGGTTGAAAACACAGAACCACAATTAGAATGTAGTCATAGGGATGCTGTCAGAGTCGGTGCCCGTCCGAGAGGGTCCTCGCTGCACCCTGTGGGATGGGGCGGGGCCAGATGTGGGCAGAGTGAGATGTCACGCAATTACCATATAATGATAAATACACATGCCCTAACCCTAATCCTAACCCCATCCTGCGGCACCATTAACGTCATCACACCCATATATGGTAATTGCGTGACATCTCGCTCCGCCCACATCTCGCCCCGCCCCATCCCGCAGGCTGCAGTACTTGGCCTGTCCGGCCCTGTCCTTCGTGTCTTTCTTCATTTGGCCAGCTGGTGTTACTGGCTATCCTGATCCCCCCTCCTTGTTACCTGCCCTGTTGTGCTGCCCTTGCTCCCCAGACAGCCGCATGGCTCAGTGGGCTCTTGCGTCACAGGTTTGTTATTTTTTTGTATTGTGTTTTGGATTCTCTAGTGTTCAGTATTCATTTCCATGTTTCCGGTTTCCCCCTCCTTGTGTGTTTAGTTACTCTGTTCCATTTATCTTCCCAGTGTAGTCTCCCCTTTGGTTTTCTCCATTTCAGGTTTTTTATGTTCATTAGTTCAGTGCTCTTTAACCCTAGTTGCTTCATCTATGTCTTGTTATTTAGTGCTCTTGTTGATTTGTCCTTTTATGGTGTTGTTGTGTTGTATGTCCTGCTCTCTAGGTTTTTTTTTTTTGTGGTTTCCCTTGTTAATTTATCAGTGTTTTCTTTTGACCCCTCGTGGTCTGTTTGTTTTGTAGTTTGTAGCTCCCCCTAATAAACCCCTTTTTTGTACTGCACTTCACTCTATCGCGTTTATTTCAAATACAGTACTGTGCTCATTAAAGTATATACACCACTGTATATTCATTAAAAATTGCTCGAGACCATGAAAATGATACAGCGCGCTCGACTGTCTGAGTCAGTCATATCCTCTTCCTATCCTGGCCACTGACTGGCTCAGCCTCACGCAAGTTCATTTCTCTCATACATGCTTCTACATCACTACACATCTGAAGCATCTTTGTTTGTGATTTCTGAGAACTTTTATCTAAGCACCACGATGGATCCTAAACGTGTTGCTTCTTCTAAGCCTTCTGCTTCTTCTTTTTATAGGTTAGTGGTTCTGTGTAAGAACTGTGTGTGTGTGTAATTAAATATACAATAATTTGATTTTTGTAACGTCTAATATGTCTTATTTTCTCTTATTTTGTCTAGTATATTGGGTAATACGAGTGTAATGGTGACTGAAGGGTGTTGTTTCATGTTTAGAGGGCTCTAATAATGTTAAAAACTGTATTTAGAAGGTCGTAGACAGATTTTCTATGCTCTAACTATGGAAATATTCGATTTATAAATAAAGAATCCTACTTCGCGGAAATTTACTTTTGAATTTTGAATGTCTGGAACGGATTAAACGCGATAACCGATGGACGACTGTCCAGCCCGCCCCACCTGTCTGATCTCGGTCTTCTCTAGGGCGTGGCTCCAAACCAGCCATGCCTATGGCCTGTCAATCCTACCTCCTGTCCCTGCCCCTTTGTTAACCATCCACAGCTGTGTTGTTTTCTCCCTCGTTAACTCTGTATTTAAGCATTGCTCAGTCCAGTGGTCATTGTTGCTTGTACTGCTTCCTAGTACTGTTTGGTTTCCCTAATAAAATGGCCTCATACTGCAATCACAAATATTCTGTTCTGTTCTGTACAGTATATAGTGTGTGTGTATATATATATATATATATATATATATATATATATATATGTGTGTGTGT
>JAODKM010000034.1:24915987-24964667 GCA_026780845.1 Petrocephalus sullivani
CCCTGAAATGCAGCGTTGAGGTAAGTTCAGGTAAGAAATAGTTGGCAACGCTGCATTTCAGGAATTTTGAGTCATTCATACAGCCCCGGAAAAAATTAAGAGACCACAGCACAATTTTTTGTTTCACACATTTATCAATTTATGGTTATGCATCTGTGTAAAATATACATTTTTTTTGCAAACTGCAGCCTGGTTCCTCTGTTTCTCTTCAATTAAGTGCTTCTTCCTCACTTTATTGGTCTTCAGACCTGCTTCTAGGAGCCTGATACTAACTGTCCTAGCAGTGCACTTCACACCACTTAATGTTTCCCATTCCTTATGAAGGTCATGTCATCCTCCAATTCATGAGGCTCTGCTGAATAAGTTGACAGGCATCTCTGGCATTAGAAAGTCACTTCCGCCTACTACCTGGCTGGTTTCTGGTCATTCCCAGTGTGTCCTGCTTCACATTGTTCTTGTGTAGGCTACAGCTGTCTTAGACACGTTGAACCTGGAAGCAACCTGCTGCTACAATGTAGCCTTCTGCCAGGCCAGCCAGGATTAAGCCAGGATTTAAAAATGCTGATTTTTTTTTTGATTGTCCTGTGGCCTCTAATTTATATATACACAGTGGTGGCCAAAATTATTAGAACACTTGGCATATTTAAAATGTTTCAGCTGTTTTTGTTGAATTGGCCATTAAAATATGGAGGGCTGAGAGTGCCAAAATCAAATAAAGAA
This sequence comes from Petrocephalus sullivani, assembly GCA_026780845.1. NCBI lineage: Eukaryota > Metazoa > Chordata > Actinopteri > Osteoglossiformes > Mormyridae > Petrocephalus > Petrocephalus sullivani. The sequence goes on from JAODKM010000034.1 coordinate 24,916,708, forward strand.
ACACATCAACAATTAATTAATTAATTAAATGTGTCATGAATTATTTAAAATGGGAAATAAAAACATCATTAATTAAATGTCTCGTGAATTATTTAAAACTGGAAATAAAAACATTGTTAATTACTTAAATCATCATATATATTAATTCACTATTTATTTAATTTTAGGCACTTTCAGCACATCATGAAATAATTTTATCTGTCAGTCTGACGCATCAAAACCAGTAGGCAGGACAAACGTTAATCTGCTTAAGGCGATTGGCTGGGATTGGCAAGGAATTGTGGGTATTATCTCTTACGGATGCCATTTTCGGAGGTAGCCTGCTTTTTTTGTGTCGACTTTTTTGCCACGGTCGGACAGCATTGCTGCATTAATGACTTGAATGTCTCGAACGGACATAAACTGGACAGATCTATTGTACATTTAAAAGAATGCCTTTGGCTTCAGTTGCAGAAGGCATGGGATACCATTAGTGTTGAAGTTCTCAAGAAATATATTGACACTATGCCAGAGAGATGTGCTGCTGTAATTGCTGAAAAAGGTGGACATACCAAATATTAGTTAAAAGGGGATAAAAACATTAGGTCTCACTTCATCTGCATATTTCATGAACATTATGAAATGAAATCATGTTTTGGAGGCAAAAAAGTCAACATTTTCTGCCAGGTGTTCTAATAATTTGGCCACCACTGTATATATATGTATATATATTTTTTCTTTTTTTATTACCCCATGGAAGACATTGCCCCATTGCTTTGCCTCACATTATATGTTTCTGACTAGGAAGCTATAACCATTTAGCATCGACACAAAGCGCTCCATGTTTTCTATTCATGGTAATTAATAGGCTTAAAATAAATCTTATCTACATTTTTATGTTGAAGGTAAGTATGCAACAATTATAGTGGAGCAGGGTAAAAGACAAATTTTATTTTTCCCTGGCTATGAATAAATGTATTTCCCGTCAAGTTAATTAACTCCTTATCTGAGTTATGCAGGTAATAATTCAGTGGGTGGACAGCCTTTTTGACTTGAGCAAATTTGGAATTAGTGGGATTTCTTGAGAAAGGGAAATGCCCTATAAATACCTTCATGTAGGCTATGTTTAAATATAACGTTTCTGTAAAGAAAAATCATTTATATTTGTATAATAATACATGTTTAAATGTGATCTTATGTTTAGTTTATGATGGTGGGAAGTAGCATAAAATTTAAGATACTGGATTGCAACAGTGGTATAACTAAAAATTGCAAACTTACATGCAACTATTTTTTTCCTATGATAATCAGACATGCAGTTTCAGAAAATGGACGGACATGAATGGTAAGAATCAACATACACACATTTTTAAGTGGAAGCAAATGTTTATATTATCTATAACAGCATGGATGTTGGGTTTCTTTTTTTCAAGCAATATTAGATGTAGGTGTTAATCTGAAGCTAAAAGCCATTTACCAGGGCAGGAAAAATCTCAGTGACATTTAAGGCCCACAGGGAAGAGTCTGTCAGAGCTGTGACAAGACACGACAAACCTCAAATCTCAAGTGCCCATTGACTCATTTGACCATTTATGGAGCGATATAGGGCTGTCCTAGGGCTTTCAGTGTCATTAACAACAGCTGAAATGATCCGGTCTGTCTGTGAATCCTAACTTCAGGGCTACCTCAACCCCAAGTGCAATATGGTCTACAGGGCAACTTCTCGCAGCTGCACTGTAGATGTGTATGTTTTTATTTATTTATTCATAATTTAGCTTTTAAATTAAACTTTTTTATTTCTTAAATAAGTGCACTGGAAGGGACTGCATCCTATCTCATTGTACTCTTACAATGACAAATAAAAAGATTCTGATTCTGATATCACATGGGCAGGTAAATGGTATCATTGCTGATGGATGGATGGTAACCATAACAGCATTCTCAGAATTAAAAGTGTGTACATGATGGCGTATAAGTAAGCAAGCAGCAAGCGATTTGAGCAGTGTAAATGGAATGGGAAATACCTTTGTTTTTCTGAAGCTGGCTGACTAAGTAGAGCAGTGAGTAGATGCTGATCTGCAGGCTGAAGGCAGCCGAGCCATACAGCAGCACAATTACGCCGGGCTCTATAGCCAGCGTGACTGTGAATTAAAGGAGGCCTGGCGAGATGCATCTTCCGTGCTCTGCCTGTGAGCACCACCAAAATTGCACCCTGGAATGCCCTCAAACACACACATTTTCAACTTAATAGCTCATAGATTTAAACTTACAAGTGGGAGAGTACTCCTTTAGAGCTAAAGTGCACCAGAATTACCAACTAATACAAAAAAAATAAAACAACAATTGTCAAATGAATGAATGAATGAATGAATGAAACCTTTCATACAATGAAATGTATTAGCCTTGGTCAAGTGGTGGAGGTAATGCTTTAGTTTGGAAATCAGGAAATGTCACTTAAAAGAATATAGCTATAGTTTGTCCGCTAGTTGTACGGCATATATTTACCTTCCCAATATTATTCCTAGCAGCAGAACAAGAATAGTAGCAAATGACTCAGTGGCAATGAATTTCCACACTTGTTGTGTGGGCGTGTCAGTCCCACTAAGCCTGATCCACTAAGGCTCTCCCATCATCCTAAAATGGGAATATTCTCTGGTTTCAGAACTGCACTTAGCCTGTTTCCAGGGTAACCAGGCTACCAAATCCATTCCCTGTTGCATTTTGCTATTGTACTGTTTGTTTATACAATTAAGATGGAGTCGTCAGGCATGTCACGGTTTCCTGTGCGTTCGCTTCCCTAGTTTAGGTGTGTTCACACAGACGACACACATTATGCATAGAGCTTAAACGAGGCGGACGCTGTGCCGGAGTCCGGAGTCACTTGTCTTGTCGTGTTGAGACTCCGCTCACGTCGCCGTGGTGGCCGTCGTGCGCATGCGCGCACACTAAGCAGGCGCTGTCCGATGGCAGTGCTGAATCAAAGCGCCCGAACTGGCGTCTTGGGCAGTCGCCGTGCCGAGCCCTTAACTCAGTATCTGGCAAAATATTTGCACTTAGTTAGTAACTTGTTTTGAAGGGGGCAAAATTGTATAACCTACGTTTTTAATTCATCACGTGTTGAGCTGCAAGTTATTATTATTTTTTGGTGTAATGACAATTTAGGGCGTCCTAATTTATGTCTACAAAAGGTTATTTTCCATAAGTCAGCGAGCTTTAGCGTCGGCAAAGAACTGAAGTGAACTATGATCCTAAGAAGTAGAGAACCTGCTGCTCATCGCATACTCCCGGCGAAGATGCGTAACTGCGCTTCGGCTGCGCCGAGACCCCGTGGACCCTGCATCTGACCCACATCCACGCATGGGACCAAACAGACAAGTGTAACAAAAACTGCTAAAAAAATAAATAAATGAAAAACTGAAGGGATGAGCCGCCCCCTTGTTCAGTTTTTCCCCGTCTTATTTGTGGGGTTCCTACAGACCAGCAACTTCAGGTATGTGGGACTTCTTCTGCTCCTGTGATTGCTGCGCACGCCTTTTAAATTTGCCCTGGAAGTGAGACTCCTTCACGAAGCCGTGCACGCTGTTATTATACCTATAGTATACCTTCGAGCTGCTCCTCAGCTGCCAAGCCTAGGAAAGGTTTAGCTAGATAGCCTCGATTCACCCGCAGCTGAGCACACCAGCAGCCCAGCAGCCTGACGCGGCTCCTGAGTTGCCTGGAAGTTGGCTATTGGATTTTACTCAAGAGAAATTGCAATTCAGAACTGTGCTAACTGGCGGGTCCAAATGCTGCTGAATTTTTACTAAAACAGCAAAGGTAATTATTACGTTTCCCAATGAGGCTTCTACTTAAGAAAACAAACACATACTACATTTCATACAGTGAACATTATTGCATAGTGATAAGACATCGAACAGTTACATGTAGTATGTCATGTAGCACTGAAAACCGTAACTCAAAGAAAAAATAAATAGTTTTAGTAAAGCACTGCCGGCTTAATAAAATCCGTCCGTGAATTGCGCACGCTTAATTCATGCCAAACGAAATTTTGTTTAGCTGTATTCGTGAGCATCCGGACTAGTTCTGTCTTGCTGTTGCCTGTTGCCTGTTGGTATCGGTGCAAAAGCATCGAACGGTGGGAAAGAAAAATAAATTTTGATGCGTGTGAGGAGAAGGAAGCTGTCCGGGGAGACGTGCGTTTATGCGGATGATAATACTGCTCTGCCGGCGAGACGTATAGGCGTGTCCCTCCATCCTGACAAGGGGAAACGAGACCATGAGCCCGGGGAAGATGAGAATGAGTTTGTGTGTGTGTGTGGGGAGGGGGGTTTGCATAGATCACATTTGAGGACCAAAATTTCCCCAAAGTGTGGTAAAACCTGAAATTTCCCTACTTTTGGGGACATCTTTTCAGCCCCATTTGGATAACCTCAATTTTATAAAAATCTGTGAATGTAATCAAAAAAGTAAAAATGCCAAAAGTCTTGTAGTTTACATATTACATATCTATCTAGATTATCAATTATTAATTTCACAGTATTTTAATTTTTTTATTATTGCACAGTCAGGGGCCTTACGGAAGCTTTACTCGGAAACCCCTCTATACAAGCAAACTGATGATAATTTCACTTCCTTCCCAGTGCAGCTCATTCAGGGCTCCTAGGCTACTGTCTGTTCCGCCTGCAGCTACAGTAGCGTCATTCATGTTTCTGCCGGCACATGAACATCTTAATGTGATGTATATGGCTTTATTATTCTGAATTTTATGGAATTATTCTGGTGGGCCCTAGCCAGCAGCATTGTTTGCTCCTACCTGGACTCTATGGAGCAGTGAATAGATCTTTGTAGTTAACTGTGTATTCCACACTTGCATGCCTGGCTGAGAAGTACTATAATCTGTTATTTCCCTGTTTCTCTTAGGGTGGTTGATGGCAAGGAGCATGACTTCAGATCTTCAGGCAGAGGGTCACCATCCACTATGTCCCCCTCTGACTTTTTGGACAAGTTAATGGGTAGAACATCAGGCTATGATGCACGAATAAGGCCTAATTTCAAAGGTACATTTTATATGTTGTATTCCTTAAATCTAAGCATTGAATGCTATAGTTTTATTTTAAATGATAAATAAATGAAAAAAAAAGAATTGTTTTTGGGAAGTATAATACATATCAAAGTCGTTGGTCCCCTGCAGCTAGAGTATCAGCAAAACATTTGATCTGAAGTCAGTGTAAATATGCATGAATGCTGAAACTCAGCTGGAAACGAAACATGGTCCCGACCCGAGATCTGCTCGTCAATAAGTCATTGCAGGGCTGGTAACCTGCAGACACCCACATCTTTGGGCCTGAGCATTCAGTCTGAAGCAGAAAGATCCTTCCTAGACACACACACAGGTCTTCCTTCTAGCCTTTTACATGTGAGCCTTGGGAGGCATCAGAAAACATCTCATGGCTGGTGAAGTAAACTGAAGATATGAACCTGTAACAATAAGTGGTTAAAATGGGGGGAAATGGTTAGAAAAAGGTATACTTATATTTTAGATCACATTTAGTTTCACCAAGGCTGTGGGACATTCTCATAATCATCATTATTATTAATAATGATATGAAAAAGTATAGTAGTGATTTCTCATTAAATCCCATAATGCACTGAGGCAGATTTTGTGAATGCTTCATTCAGAAGTGATTTCCTCACTTGTGAAATTTTAGGGATTCAGGCAGGAGTCACAATGCAGTGGAACTGACCGAGTAGCAGGAAAGTACCCACAGACATAATGGTGGCATCAGATTATCGAGCTGGTTAGTAATCAGAGGAAATCTAATGCAAGTAAGGCTGCTGGGTGCACAGTAGGATGGGATTCATGGAATATTACCACACTTAGTGTTTCTGGCTCACAGGTGTTTCTGTATGAGCCTGGGGGATTGTTGGAGTGGGAGATCAAACATGCATTAGCCAGATGAACTCATATTGATATTTTTGTACAGAAAGGACACAAAAGAGAATATCATTAATAACATAATTTGATTATGTTTAAGGGGGGTAAGCAAATCCCCTAATTACAGTTTACTGGTCAACATGAACTCACCACATGGTGTGAATGACATTTACATAGTTACCACTTGGGATTGGCTGCATGCAAACTTTCAGTGATTTAAGGTTGAACCAGCAGTAAATGTTCTTCCCAGGAACACTTTGTGTAAGACTTATTTCAAACCTGTGTTCCCTGAATATGAGAGGTATGTTTTCCGTTCTATCAAATCAAACCAGTATTGCTCGGGCCTGTCTACCATCTCTAAACTCTGGACAAGCCGTATCTCTAGTCAAAACCCTGTATTTGTGCTAAACCATAGCAGCTCTTCTCGGTGGTCCTTCAGAAGCACAGGGCCAAGTGATGCTCACTGAAGCCTGTAACCACGTCTCTGTCTTTCATTTTCTATTTAATGTTTGTGCTTTAGATTTCTAGCTTACAGCTTCTAGTATTTTCTCAAACACTCTTCTCGTCTTCTTCTCCTAAACTTATAGACACATTTTCAAAGAAAACCATCATTCTCGCCTTTGATTAAATTTTAAATTACAGCTGATCCCTAAAACAAGTATCTTTTTGCTGAGGACCTGAAGAGAATAAAAAATACAGTTGGGCTTCTTCTGACAGCCTGTTTTTAGAGCCCGCTCTTAAACTGTTTAATCAGCTCTTTCATACGGTGATGGTCTTTTTATTTTGTAAATGCTTTGCATATTAGCTGAGTAGTGGAGTTGTGCAGTGATACACATTAAGACCTGTGTATGTTACATTTTACTATGTATAAAGAAAGCTAAGGATTGTGCAAGAGGACTAGGCTTCTGGGTTTACCTGCATGGTCAAAACTCTGTGGACAAGGGCAGGGAACCTGTGACTTCAAGCACAAGGCATGAAAACCACTACTGTTTTTTGCCCCTCTCATGCTGGCTGTCAAAAGCATAATATCTCTCTGTGACACGCCTTCGGGATTGTGCTGCTGAAATTAAACAGACTGTTCATCATGAGAACTACAGAGATGCTAGAGGTGAAATCAGTTAAATTAGCATCATGTTTACAGCTGGTCTTCAAAGTTACCTTGCAAATGAAAACGCAAGACAGCGTACATAACAGAACATATTTAAGCATGGATTTAAGCAAGTAGTAGAATGTTTTTCTACATCAGGAAACAATTAATACACCCACAGACTAGTTGCATTGTGTTTAATAATTTGCTTAAATTTGATTAAAAAATTTATTTATTACCCTTACATTCCTAAATTCTGGAATCTTGAACTTAAATGAACACAGTTTTATTTGTTCCTGAGATATTCAAATTACTCAACATTTTTAATTGTGTTTTTGGCCATATTTGAATATCATATCACCTCTGTTACTGTATTTCTGTCATTAGCTTTGTTTGGAATAATAATAAGTGGCCTACAGTGGGTTTGGCTAAGAGAAATATGTCAGTCTCAGATTAACTATGAAGCACTTTTTTCCCTGCAAGTACCCCATGCTGTACCTGACATGCTACATCCAGGGCTAATCAGTCCTGCTGGTGGAAATCAGCTCTATGCAGAACCAGTGATGTGCACATAGCTGGCCCGCAGGTGGCCCAGAGACCAGGCTGGATTCACATGAGTGTTGCCTGAGGCCTCTAACAGTCGCAGAGAGCTTCATTCGACTATTAAGCAGGACGGACTAATGATTAGAAAAAAAGGTTAAAAGTTAAAAAGTTAAGTTAAAATCTGCTTATGTGCCCCATCCTTTTCTTGTACAATACAGATCTCACCATGATGACCTTCACATGCTGTGCTATGAATTTTGAATTTTAACATTTAATAGACTGAATACTTCTACAGACCATGACCATAATAAACACTCTGTGGAAGCTTGCTAAGTTATTACGTTGACTTTACGTTGAGTTATTTACACAGAATTAAAGAATGTCTTTGATTGACATCACAGCTCTGGGAAGTAAAGATCCACTCTTAGCTTTTCATTAATGCCGAGGTGCTTTTCTCTAAAGCCAACATGAATAATTAACTGGGAATACAGCTCTGAATAAAATTGGCGGGTCCGAAAAGGCTGCACTGCACTGAGTGTGTAGGTGCAGTGGTCATGTTTGTGATGGATGCTGGCTTCATGCTCCTCCTGAAGGTGTTCTGAGCTGTCGAAGCAGACACCCTGCAGATCTCCACATGCCTCCTGTCCTGCTGTCCCACCCTCATCACTTTTAACCTCCCCTGTGTTCCCAGGTCCCCCAGTAAACGTCACATGCAATATTTTCATCAACAGCTTCGGCTCTGTGACGGAGACGACGATGGTACGTGTGTTCCTGCCACTCCCTCTCATGTTGTCCCAAAAGTAAAGGAGGCTTGTAAATGTCAAATTTATTGTCTAACCTGCAGGTCCACCAGTTAATGTTACCTGCAACTTATTTATCAACAGCTTTGGTTCAATAGCTGAAACAACAATGGTGAGTTGGGGTCTTCCACTGCTCTTGCGCATTGTGTCAAAAACCACAAGGTTATGAAACCTGAAATTTGACTGTTTTCATTAGAATTTAGAAGTTTTCATAGAAAATTTTGCCAGGAATTTACTGGCAAAAATAGCTGGTAGTAAATTTGTGTACGTTGCTTAGGAACAAGGGACTGCTTCTCCTGATGAACCTATCACCTATGATTAATCATTGTAACTGCTAAAAATCTGCAATTAAAATTAAAAAAGAAAAACAATGCTCAAATGCATGAATTACCATATTCAGCTGCTTCCAATTTATTGCATTTGTACTAACAGCTTCTCCAAAGTTCTGACCAAGTCACTGAGTCTAAGGTGCATGATTCTTGGGCTTAATTGGTTGTAATCAAAGCAAACAAAAAATTAAACCTTACTAACAAATAATTTAATTTCTAGTCAGATCAATCATACATGTTACTTTTTTGGGACTTTACACAAGTATATGTCACATTTTGTTCTGTGTTGTTTATAACAACAACAACAACAATAATAATAATAAATCATTATTGTTGTTGTAGTTATTGCTGTTTCTGTGAGCAGGGCTCACATACTACTGCTTAAAACTGATTTCAGTATCATGTTATGAGACTAAATTAAGCATGAACTAGGAATTTAATTGGATTTTACAGGTTGAAACCGTGGGGACTGGCATTCCCTTTGGGGGGTCTTCTGTCTTGTGTTCTGTGCTTCCTGTTGTAGACTCCAGGCTCACTGCCATCCTGGGTGGAAAGAGGAAATATGGAAAATGGATGCATGGAATCCATGGTGGCATTCATGGTGCTGGAAAATGGGCTCTGATTGTGTCATTTTAATATGCCTGAAGGACCACATAGCAAAAGTAAAGCTACAGAAAGCATATGAGAGAATGGCTTATAGCTCATGTGCTCTCATTAGGACTACAGGGTGAACATCTTCCTGCGACAGAAGTGGAATGACCCGCGCCTGGCCTACAGCGAGTACCCAGATGATTCACTGGACCTGGACCCATCCATGCTTGACTCCATTTGGAAACCTGATCTCTTTTTCGCTAACGAGAAGGGCGCTAACTTCCATGATGTCACCACCGACAACAAGCTGCTGAGGATCTTCAAGAATGGGAACGTGCTCTACAGCATCAGGTGAAGCTCGCCTGTAAGGGGGGGTTTATAGGATGGTGTTTTTGGCCTGGGATGATGGCTCAGTGGCTAGCAATATGGCCTGACACCTCACAATGTGATGGAGCTTGCATGTTTGCCCCATGATATGCAGGCTTCCTTCTGCAGTGCAGAAACATGCAGTTAAGCATATTTTTACACTGGATTTTATAGCCAGAATTCATAGGGACTGACATTCAGACCAGAGCTAGCATCTTAATTACTCAGTATATTATTGTACATAATCATTCATCGCACTCCCTTATATTTCTTATCATTGTCACTGTAATATTTCCCTGATACAGAGCCATTGTATCAATTTAGCAGGAGTCATTGTACATTCATGTCAATAATAGCAAACTAATGTCCCAACAATAGCAATTGTTAAATAACCAGGGCCGCATAATAATAGTATCATGCTACACCTTTCGACACAATAGGTTTATTACCTAGCAAGGTTACAGACATGGAGTATGCTTTCAGAGGTATCTCAGCTCTGCCCCATTTCCAGCGACTGGAATGTAGTAGAAGTAGAAGGTCAGTCTCTTTTTTGACCACATATGGACAGATCTGAGCTTTCCCAAAAGGAGATTTTTGATGGAAGAGTATGTAGGGTGCCCACTGGCCGAACAATGGAATCCAATTGGACACCCAAAGGCTTTGAATGTACGTAGGTCCTTCCGAGCGCACCTGGAAAGTTGCTTAACCTTTAAAATACTACATGACCTTTTCTGACTCCAATTTAATTCAAGACATATTTATAATCTTCTAGTCATAACCTTTCCATCATTATTTCTGGGCTTTCAGTACTAATGTTTAACTTCATTGATCCCAGGTGGTGGAGTCACATTGGATTTGCCTTGGCCGATAAGGCAATCCGCAGATCTGCTACGTCTGTTCTCAGAGGTTGAGGGATCATGACAACTAACAGAATGCTAGCTTAGACGACCACTCAGACCTAGTCATTCATATACTGTAACGCCTTAGAGGCTCAGCTGGTTTTCACTGGAACTCAGCATGGGTACACCTCAGAGGCTCAGCTGGTACTGTGACTCAGATTTGGCATGCCACAAGGGGCTAAGCCGATATTTACCATAACTCACCATGGACATGCCTCAAACACTTAGCTGGTACCGTAACTCAGCTTGGGCATGCCTCAAAGGCTCAGCCGGTACCGTAACTCAGCTTGGGCATGCTTCAAAGGCTCAGCCGGTACCGTAACTCAGCTTGGGCATGCTTCAGAGGCTCATCCGGTACCGTAACTCAGCTTGGGCATGCCTCAGAGGCTCAGTCGGTACCGTAACTCAGCTTGGGCATGCCTCAGAGGCTCAGCCGGTACCGTAACTCAGCTTGGGCATGCTTCAGAGGCTCATCCGGTACCATAACTCAGCTTGGGCATGCTTCAGAGGCTCATCCGGTACCGTAACTCAGCTTGTCCCAGATATTCTTTGTGTCTTGGGACAGCTTGGCATTTCCACAGGAATCGGGCTGTGGGGTTCCTCTAATGCCGTGGGGGGTTGAGATATGTCCTTTTGATGTGATGATCTGGTGATTTGGGTCTAGTCTTGCTGGCCAGGTGACCTCCTGTGCTTGGGGGGATGTAGTGTAGGTTTGCAGGATCTCTGGCTTGTTGGGCCTGTGGGGTCTGTGCCCTTAAAAGTGAACATTCAAAATCGATTTTCTGAGATGTGGCCAGATTGAAGGAAGGTCCTGTCTCAACATTCACAGCCAGAGCACCTGATCTGAGCTCTGCAGGACTCTGAGGATGTTCCCAGCTTCAGGGACATGGAGACCAAAAACCCTCAGAGACAGTGCAATACAATATATGCCTGTGACAGAAGTAATGTGTCCTGGCAGTCCCAATATCCTTAAGGTAATATTCCTGTTAAATAAAGATAGAGAGATGAATTATGCATGAGTTAGGCAGTCACTTCCCTTTATGTTGAACATGGAGGATACAACACAGGCAACTTTCTTTTGTGAAAATGTGTTTTTTTTTAAATACAAAGAACTGTTCTGTGAGCTGTTCTGCTCACATTTTTAAATGCAAAGATTTTTTCCTCACTGTGCTAATTATAATGCAAAACATCACAATATTTAATCGTGGCAGTAATTGTCACTTGCTGAGTCTTAGTGAATAGTTATATTTGTACTTCTCTTATTGTCGTATATATTTTTCAGTTAGATGAATAAAGGATATAAAATATGTCGCAAAATATCATGCAGCCAAACCAAACAGACACAATTATGACGTGTTGTATGCTGACATGATAGGATATCCCCCCTAAAGTTGGTGATTACTCACTATTTTCCCCAAATTGTTCAGGTTTTTTATCATTCATCTCACTGTTTTCATCAAATTGTACAGGTCTTTTTATCATTCACGTCAATATTTTCACCTAATAGTGCAGGTATTTTTCATAATTCATTTCACTGTTTTCACCAAATTGTGCCGGTTTTTACACTGTTACACTGTTTTCACTGTTTCATTGTTTTCAATGTGCGTAGATTGGCATGTTTGCCTGCAGAGACATCTAATCTCAGAGCACCCAGGTTTACTCTAAGAGCTGTCATAGTTTTTTGGCTTTTGGAACAGAAGTGAAAGATGCGTGTTTATTCCTACTTTTTGCAGCACTTGAAGTGCTTGAAGATTTGCAGGGAGATCGTTGCTCCGCCACTTATTTGACTCGGTTCATCTGGTACCAGAGCCAGTTCCTATGACCTCAGTATGCTGAGACAAACTTTACTGGTAGGAGGAAGAGAGAGAGAGAGAGAGAGAGAGAGAGAGAGAAAAAGCTGGGACTCTGGGACTGTAATAGTGTTCATATGTGGTACATAAAGAAAGCTGATTGTGCGCACTACATTTGCCCAGCTATGCCCACTGGAGAACCCGACGTCTATCAAAGGGCTCCAGTACATAGATATGTATGCTTTATATTATAATATTGGTAGAATAGCAGTTATTTACCATTGGCTTTTGTTAATGCATCATATTGCTATTGCATCCACACATATACATGCACACAATTAGACATGGAAATGGATAAGAATGCCTGTCCCTACGATCCATATCCAAATCTACACCCCTGAACTAAAAAAACAGGGTGTGCAAGGCAGGGGAGCACCCTGAATGGAATGGTAGGCCATTGCAGGACACTCACTTTATGGACACACTCTGGGCAATTAAGAGACACCAGCTCGCCTAACTGCATGTCTTTGGACAGCAGAAGGAAACTCGTGCAACAGCGAGCGCATGCAAACTGCACTGAGAACACAGGGCGGAAACCAGGGATGAAATGTGAAGTGCTGGATGTGTGAGGTCATAATGCTACCTTCTGAGCCACCAAGCCAACCAACACTGTCCACAGAATTAGTAGGCAAGTGTGTTTTATTTTTTATCACCTCTTCTGAACAATACTTTCAGTCCAGATAAATCTCTAATTAAGAATGTGCCCATTAAAAACATAGCATGTTCAGCATTTGGTGCGGGAAGCATAGATACTTTCTTGTGCAAAATTGTTAAGCCAATTATTATTATTAGTAGTAGTAGTAGTATTAGTATTATTAGTATTAAAATGGGCCAAAATGACTTTTCAGAGAGCAGAAAAAAGGAAAACGGTAAAGTGTCAGTCAGAAGGATGCAAAACAATAGAATTTGCTAAGCCTGTAAGACATGATTACCATACAATTGAGTGTATCGTGGCCAACAGCATAGTGTACAGAAGAAGCATGTAGAGAGAAGAAGACACAAATTAACTGCCAATAATGTTTCACATTAAAGAGATGACTTCCAAAAACATTTTAGCATCAAATGCTGCCGTTTTTCAAAACTGCAATCTAAATGGAATTCCTGGGTGGTGGTGTGCTGCATGACATTGCTAAGGTTACAAAGGCTGAAACACAACCTCCACTCAATAAAACACACAAGCTAAAGCATCAAGAATGGGCACAGACATGTTACAAGACTGATGTTGCAGAGGTTTTCTGGACAGATGAGAGTGAGTCTTGATGAAGCAGATGGATGGGCCAGTGGTTGGACACCTTCAAGTGCAAACAAAATAGTTATGATGTGGGCTGCAGTTATCAGTGATGAACTATTCAAAACTTTCAGACTTCCAGATGGTATAAAAATTAACCACAAGATCTACTGTCACGCTGTAGAAGATGCCATCTTCAAACACTGGCACAGGAAGAAGTCAGCAGCTTTCAAAAAGTGTACGATATTCATGCAGGGCTATGTCTCTTCCCATGCAACATAGTATTCCATAGTTTGGTCAAGAAAGGCTTGAAAGGTGATATTCTTATAGTCTTGATAGTCATTGAGAAGAAAGGCGGATACATATAACACTAAACTTAGTAGATAAAATGACTTATATTCCTTATATAGACTGAATATAAATATTTGTCTACATGATGAAGGAAAAATCCACTTACACTGTAGGTTCTGATTGCCTAATTGTGCACACTGATAATCAAGTGCTTCTATCTTTGTTTGTGAAAGTCTAATGCAACATTTTCTCTCTAAATATATTTACTTAGAGCAAAAGAGAATTTCTGAATTCATTTTCATAAATCTGCCCAATTTTTGCTACAAAATATCTCCAGTTCTTTATACTTCTGTATAATTCTGCACACAATGTATTTCAATGCTTCCATGCCTCTTTTCTGCTTTGATGTAAGACCTACCTGGATGTATACGTTTACAGTACAGTCTAAGAACCAGCATTCCACAGCGTCAAAAGGCAGGAAGGAAAATGCTAAACGGCAATATGTCGTACAGCTCAACAGCATAAGGCCTGGGTGGGGCTTGGTTAAACGCCCACCGTCCTGGCAGTGCTGCATCTTATTTACTCCTAATAACACACACATGTTTTTTAATTACTTTTCAGGCTGACTCTCATCTTGTCCTGTCCAATGGACCTGAAAAACTTCCCAATGGATGTACAAACCTGCACGATGCAGCTGGAAAGCTGTGAGTAGCAGCTGCGAGCCAGTTCAGCTGAAATCTGTAAATTATTGCTGCGGTCATAAAGCACAAAACACATTGCGTTGAATTCAGGGACAAATTATTTGAAATACGAGCAGTAATAGGGCATGGAGGGAGAGCACCTACTAAGGCCACCTTCTAAGGTCTCCTAACAAGGTCACCTTCTAAAGTCACCTACTAAGGTCTCCTAACAAGGTCACCTTCTAAAGTCACCTACTAAGGGCACCTACAGAGGTCACCTTCTAAGGTCACCTACTAAGGGAGCCTACTATGGTCACCTTCTAAGGTCACCTACTAAAGTCACCTTCAGCACACATGGAAATGTTTGGGCTGCTGTTAATTTATGCAATTCAGGGGACAACAAAAATTATAGTTGCATTTGAATAATGCCACATTTTGTGATTGACACCTTTCAGAGTCAATGAAAATGGACGGAGGGGGATCTGAGGGGGATCTGATTAGCCAGCCCAGCCAGCCCCTTTTCGGCCACTGCACTTACTTCTTTCAACCAAATTTAAAAAGTCTTATTTTCTTACGTCTCCTTATAATTATGGGTATAATTATATTTATGACTCCACCACTGGTAAAAGAATGGAGCAAATAATACTAGAGGAGTTGGGGATTGCCTGTTGTTTTTAGATGTCTCTCAATGTAGCCGTAATAACATGCTTTGTTGTGATGATAATCCAGTCTTAATTATAGCAAATGAGAAATTAATATATATGCAGATGAACCATGTATATTGTATGCAGGGATATGATTTTTAAGAAGAAATGTAACTTTGTGGTTATGTGAATAACCGCTGCTCTGTCTCCAGTTGGGTATACCATGAACGATCTGATCTTTGAGTGGCTGGTGGAGGGGGCAGTGCAGGTGGCAGACGGCCTGACGCTCCCGCAGTTCATCCTGAAGGACGAGAAGGAGCTGGGCTACTGCACTAAGCATTACAACACAGGTGAGCTAGCCAGGTGGGGTGGGGGCGTGGTTATGGAGATGGGCGTGGTCAGTGAGGGGGCAGTGCAGGTGGCCGATAGCCTGACTGAGCTGGGCTACTGCACCAAGCATAAGCTACCGGGGAAGGGCAGTGGTGGGAGGTTTGTGGGGGGGTGGGGTGTGGTAGGAGGCGTAGAGGTGGAGGAGTGCATTTGGGTGGGGGGGGTTGTGGGTGCACAGTGATGCAGCAGTGACAATGCATGCAGGTTCACTGAAGGCTTATTACCGAATGCCATTCCTCTTGCCTGCAGGTGTGGAGATCCCTTTCCTAATGCATTGCGATGCTTGAACTCCTCCAGCACACTCCTGAGTGATAGGATCTTGCTGCTTTACCCCTCACAGGTAAATTCACTTGCATTGAGGTCAAGTTCCACCTGGAGAGACAGATGGGCTACTACCTGATCCAGATGTACATCCCCAGCCTGCTCATCGTCATCCTGTCCTGGGTGTCCTTCTGGATCAACATGGATGCAGCACCAGCACGTGTGGCCCTTGGCATCACCACGGTGCTCACCATGACAACACAGAGCTCAGGCTCTCGTGCGTCCCTGCCAAAGGTGATGTAAGGGACAGTCTGACTGGGTCTGTCTTCCACACGCAACTGTTCATCCATCCCTCCATCCATCCATCCATCCATCCATCCATCCACCCACCCATCCATTCGTCTCCTAGCCACTTATCCAGTATAGTGTGGCTGATGTCAGTCCGTACGCCAACATGATCCACAAAGATAAAATGCTTTTTCAAATGTTATCTCAGTTTGTAGATACAGCTGATTTTAATTTTAAATTAATATTTCTGCAACCCACTATCTTAATGCTAAAAACAAATCTACTAATTATGTAAATTTGAATTTTGTAGGGCTAACCCAGACTGTCAAAGAGGGTGGTGCAGTGGTTGGCACTGTTTGCCTTACGCCTCTGGGCCCTGGGTTCAAGTCTCTGCCATGGCTCTTTGTGTGTGGAGTTTGCATGTTCTCCCCATGGGGTTTCCACTGCATACTCTGGTCCTCCTCTCCAGGCCAAAAATATGCTGAAGCTGATTAGAGATACGTGTGTGAATTACCTATATGTGTGAATGACTGATGTTTGAGGGTGCCCTGTGATGGGTTGGTGCCCCATCCTGGGTTGTTCTCTGCTTTGTGCCCATAACTTCTGCGATAGGCTCCAGTTTCATAAAATTAATGCGACTGTATTTGTTTCTAGGGAAAAGGGATCCTGTGCCCAATGTAACAATATTTTTTGTGTCATTAATGGCTGAACTCCATGGAAACAGTCACCATGGGTACCATCACTGACAATCTGTGTCTACATCTCTTGTCCTGATTCACTGAACTAGGCAGAGATGATGAGAAAATTCACTTTAAGATTGGACTAGGACTAGGAGTATGTGCATGTCCAGACTCATGTGTGTTTGAAAATTGCCATTGTTCTGAGCATTACTTCACACAATGATATTTTAGGCAGAGATATTTTGTCTTTACAATATATTTGTTTAATGCTCCTGCTTACAGTACATCTTCACACTGCAGTGATCCTAGGTTGGAATCCATTTGCACGTGCATTCTTGGGTTAGAGTTGTCCTTCTGGCCAGGAAATCAGACCCTGAAGATTTTTCTGCTTCATTTGTTCTATTGAGAAACTGATTTGTTATGTTTGGCATTTATATTGTTCAGAATGGTTTCAAAATGAATAAGCGAGTGCTTCACTGTCTTTGTCATACCACATTTGTTTTTAGTGTGATGTTTCATGTCAGGAAACAACCTCTGGGTTATTTTCAGAATAAATAAAATGTAACAGAGGCTTTTGTTC
This sequence comes from Petrocephalus sullivani, assembly GCA_026780845.1. NCBI lineage: Eukaryota > Metazoa > Chordata > Actinopteri > Osteoglossiformes > Mormyridae > Petrocephalus > Petrocephalus sullivani. The sequence continues at coordinate 24,934,129 of JAODKM010000034.1, forward strand.
AATAAACACCCCGATCAAGTGAGATTGCATTGCTTCTCTCTGTCAGTTTAATATCAAGACTGTTTCACTGAAACTCATCAGTGTTTCCTCTCTGGAACAAAGCCTCCCGTCAAAGCAAGGCTGGAAACACCAGCAGAGTTTACATTCATAAAGCATCGATTAACTTTATGGATCAAGGCACATTTCCACAGTCAATCACGATAATGAGCTGTAAGACTTTTCTCCTCAGAATCAATCAACCATCCAGTCAGCTGCCTGTTGGCCTGCATGTGCTGAGTATTTACTCTGCCCTGTTGGATGATAGCATGATATAAAAGTTAAAAATAAATACTGGCTTCTCAAAGCACATTTTCCCTATGATTTAAACAAATCTAGTATACGAGACCAAATGCATTTTTATTAGGTAATTTCATTTACATTTCAGAGTCTTTGGTATTTTTGTAAAAGAGGTAACATCCAACTTATTCAGTCAAACCTACCCAGGAAGATGTACCTGTTTGTAATGAATTTAATGAAATTTATTTATGAGGCACTTTTTTTCCAAAGCAACCTACAATTAAGAAAGTTATCCAGTACCTAGAGCAGCTGGGGTGAAAGGCTTTGTTCAAGGGCCCAGTAGTAACAGAACCCTACTGGCAATGGGGTTTGAACCAGCAATCTTCCAGTCACAGAAACTGAGTCCTAACCCACAAAGCCACATTCTGCCCTGAAGACAGTATTCCTAGGAGCCTCTGGTTGTGAAAGGCTTATGAAATCATATACAATGTGTAAGGGGAGGTCTCACACCTCTTGAATTGTCTTTGAATCTGAACAGGTCTCTTACGTGAAGGCCATTGACATCTGGATGGCCGTGTGTCTCCTGTTCGTGTTCGCCGCTCTGCTGGAGTACGCAGGGGTTAACTTTGTCTCCAGGCAACAGAAGGAGTTCCTGCGGCTGAAACGGAGACAAGCACGAAATCACAAGGTAGCTGCTGGTGGGAATGTGCATTGAGCACAAGGTGGGAGGCACTACGAGGCAGCAGAGTCCGATTTCTTATCCGACTGAGGGTGCGACTTTGAAATAAATGCTATTTGGGTAGATTGGTTGAGAAAAAATCCTTGGCATTTGGTTAGCTATTTTTCGGAAAATTATAAAAATTCATGCTCATAATAAGGCCAGTGGAACTTCAAATACATAAATACAATCTCTTAAAAACAAAGTACATGCATTATCTTGAATGTGGACTTTTTGCGATCGCTAACACAAAGTGAATGACTGCCCATCTGATGCTAGTGCTAATGAAGTCGCTAGTGACCTGCAGGTACAGCAGCGGAATAGCCAGCCGCTCACTGCAGTGCTTGGGGCCACACCCCCTGTGCTTGGCAGGATGCACCGAGCAGCGCAGAGAGACTCTGGTTTCCCGTAGCCGGAGGGCTGGAGGAGGCAGGCTAACACTGGCAGTACATGTCTGTCACCTGTCCCCCCCCCTGCAGGAGGATGACGCTAGGGAGGGCCATTTTAACTTCGCTGGGTACGGCATGGGTCACTGCCTGCAGGTGAAGGAGGCCGCGGCCACCAAGACCACCACACCCATCCCGGTACCCCCGCCTCAGAGCCCCAGGGATGCGGACGCCCTGAAACGGAGGTTCGTGGACAGGGCGAAGAGGATCGACACTGTGTCCCGGGCTGCCTTTCCACTGGCCTTCCTGATATTCAATATCTTTTACTGGATAACCTACAAGATCATCAGACACGAGGACATCGGGAAATAGCTGGAAAGATCCAGTGACTATGACCAGGAGCAGCTGCAGGACACATTTGGTCTTGGTCGTTCTGAAAACACTGTCAGTGGTTTACACTGGTACTGGCAAGGCTGACGCGCAGGGATTGGTCCATGTAGTTTGAGACATACAGTAGAAGAAAATTGAAAAATCGAGAATTATACTGAGCCTTGAGGGATTTTTTCTTACTGTTTTGGTAAGATATATTGTGGTAATACAGACCAAATTATCTACAGGAATGGTGTATTTTTATGGAAAAACTAAGCAACATTCCACAAGTGAGGAATCTGTTTACAGCTGCTATCACACGACTTCAGGATATATATGTTCAGTGGCGTTGTACCTGTTTTTTTTATTTTATTATTTTTTTAAATAACGCTGATACTGTGCTCAACTCTTTTTCTTCCATTTTATGGGCAGTGAGGAATATTTACTCGTTCACACTAAGCACATGAAACTCTGCTATGCGAGTGAGTGTGAGGCCGTGTTTATATGTGAAATCAGAGTGAAGTTTGTACGCATTTGTAAAATTTACCTAAAGGCCTTAGATATCTATTCATTAATTAATACAACAGTATTCATAGTATATATTAGTGACCACTTGTTTGAAAGTAAAATACCTTGACTCTGGTAAATCGATGGATCTAGGTGGCCAATAAAGTATCGCTGAAGCATGAAACAGCTAGTTGCATTTCGAGTGGCACATTGTAGGCATAAAGGAGGCAGTTTTGCATTTACTGTGACATAACATTGAATCCAGCAAGAGAGAAAGGTGGCCTGCATCCTTCATACTGCAGAGCCTTTTGTTTTAAATGAAAACATACTGTGATTTTAAAGCTGCCACTTCTCTCCTTATTGCTTCCCAGTTGCCCTGGTGGGCTCTGGTTGATGCCTTTTCCTACAGTATTAATACTTAAGTGGGCTCTGGTTGATGCCTTTTCCTACAGTATTAATACTTAAGTGGGCTCTGGGTGATGCCTTTTCCTACAGTATTAATACTTAAGTGGGCTCCGCATCATGCCTTTTCCTACAGTATTAATACTTAAGTGGGCTCTGGTTGATGCTTTTTTCTACAGTATTAATACTTAAGTGGGCTCTGGTTGATGCCTTTTCCTACAGTATTAATACTTAGGTGGGCTCCGCATGATGCCTTTTCATGCAGTATTAATACTTAGGTGGGCTCTGGGTGATGCATTCTCATGCAGTATTAATACTTAGGTGGGCTCCGGGTGATGCCTTTTCATGCAGTATTAATACTTAGGTGGGCTCCGAATGATGCCTTTTCATGCAGTATTAATACTTAGGTGGGCTCCGAATGATGCCTTTTCATGCAGTATTAATACTTAGGTGGGCTCCGCATGATGCCTTTTCATGCAGTATTAATACTTAGGTGGGCTCTGGGTGATGCGTTCTCATGCAGTATTAATACTTAAGTGGGCTCTGGGTGATGCGTTCTCATGCAGTATTAATACTTAGGTGGGCTCTGGGTGATGCGTTCTCATGCAGTATTAATACTTAGGTGGGCTCTGGGTGATGTTCTTTCATGCAGTATTAATACTCAAATGTTACTCCCTGAGAAGCCCTGTGCATATTAGCTGTAGCAGTAGCAGGAGCTGCACGGAAGGGCCACGTGCGAGGACTGGCCATCCAACATGCCGAAGCATGTTTTGGCAAGGTTTGTTTTCTGTCATGGTCAAATAAAAGTATTGTGTGCCGCAGGATTCTCTGCCTGTTGACTTTTGCAATACTGAGAAGAATTTTGGGAGACTGATGGATTTCCCTTGTACGATGTTTACGTCTCTACCTCAAAAAATGAAAGGTAACCTAAAAGCAAGTGTAACAATGAGTTGTGTCACTTTAGTGTTCACCAGTCCTGGGCCAGATAGGCTTTGTAAAGGTGTCTGCTGCTTTCGCCTATAAAGTGCAAGAGAGGGGCTGCCCATCACTTGGAGAGTCAACAATAAGTCCCTCTGACGCTGGATCACATCATTCACCACTGGCCCTATAACAATGACCTGAAGGCAGGGCTGTTTAGCCACCATCCTGGCTGAGTGCACTAGGGGAGCTTTCCAGAGACAGGAGAAGCTGTGCACTGAACTCAAAGATGTTGTCCTTGTGGTAGCTCTGACGCCCCTCGCAGTTTGCCAAGACAGCATCTGAAGTGTGGGGGATAATCCTCCACCACTTCTTATTGTGACTCATGGGTCATGATGCTAAAAAAATCATGCTAAATCCCACCATCTGAGACTCAAACTCTTGGAAACTGAGCTAATTTATATACCAGGTAGCTCATTACACCCCCATGATCACTGCACTTGGCTCTTCAAGGTTCCCAGCAACCAGCAACCTGGCCCACATACATACACTGAGATGAGAACCTGCAGACCTTTGCTCTGCAGTTACAGGTTCATTTAGCCCATAATTATACAGCCAAATGAACAATCTTGCAGTGATTGTTTCCTTGTCCACTTTTGAAGTTATTTGCCTATAACAGCAAAGCACTATAGTTTACCTAAAATACCAATCCCTAGCTGGCAATGGGTGAAATAAGGGTGCGGAACTACATTATAATTCCACTGCTTAGTCCTTGATGGATTCAACCTATTAGTAATTGACAGTTCAAGGTCACATTTCTCCCAAAATTACATTTTTGGTCTGCCATGGCATTTCCTGTGTTTTGCCACCGGTTCATTTCTAGATATCTACAGACATTAATTGCATTCTGTACATCACAATTGGAATCATGCCTGACAAACTTTCTCCCTCCATACCCCTGACAAAGAATCAGCACAGTCAGCACAGAGAGTCTACACATGCTGTCAGCCCTTGGTTTACTTGAATTCAATCCATCTCCCGGAGGCATTTATCTAGGGTCACAGCACCCTGGATCATATCTGAAGAAACAAAGACAGGTACAGCATGAAAAGAATACCAGTCATATAGAAACCAAATAAACGGGTTGCCTTTGAACCGTAGGAGGAGACCACAGTACCCAGAGAAAGCCCACTCAAATGTGGGAAGGACACACCACACACAGGGTGGGAATTACAGAGGTGGGATGCTACATAAATGTAACTACGTTCTAATCATGTTAATGCAAGTAGTGATTGGCAGTACACCGCATTCTCATTCTCTATGCAACCCGCAACCTCTTTCTGCATGGAGTTTGTTAAACAGCTTATTTACAACCTATAGTCAGTGAGAACCTGCTTAAGAACATCACCATCATTTAAAAATCACATTCTGTGTATATATCACATCCATTGTTTCCATGGCAGCAAGACCTCTGTGGGTGTCCTGTGGTATCTGGCATCAAGATGTTAGCAGCAGATCCTGAGGTAGGACCTCCTTGGATCAGACTTGTCTGTGCAGCACATCCCACACACGCTCGGTCAAATTGAGATCAGGGAAATTTGGAGGCCAAGTCAACACCTTGAACTATTTAGATCCCTCATACCATTCCAATTTGCAACGTGGCAGGGGGCATTATCATGCAGAAAAGGCCACTGCCATCGGGGAATGCCGTTGCCATGAAGGGGCGTCCTTGGTCGGTGAGCAATGTTTATGTAGGTGGCACGTGTCAAAGTAACATCCACGTTGTGACGGTTTTGGAGTGTTAATAAAACAAGTGTCACTTTTATTTAATAATACAATAAGAAAGGTGCAAAAAAAGGGAGGGGCGTACACAGCTCGAGCGAACCTACAGAAAAGCAAGTGCAGATAGCTCCGCCTCCCTACATGAGCCAGCGCCTTACAGACGCACTATACCATCTCACCCATTACCACATGAATGCCACATCCCAAGGTTTCCCAGCAGAACAGTGCCCGGAGCATCACACTGCCCCCGCTGGCTTGCCTTTCTTCCCCAGGTTAACACATGCCTGCTGGAGCTACTGCTGTAGATCTATGTCAAATAAAAAGGTTTTTAGCCCTTAAAGAAACATTACAATTTACATTACCAGACCATAATATAAGTTTAGAAGAACGATCTATGATTACAAACAAAAATAAGCTTTGTGCCAAATATCTGGCTTAAAATTATGGCTTTATATTTTTTACATTATATGTTTTTTTGGTCAACGATCAGATATTATGCAGGCATACAGTAGACTATCTGGATATCAGGCACCTTTAAAATTCTCAATACATGATTACAACTGATAGCCATCAGACTGAAACCATCATATCACATTTTTAAATACTTTTTGATGTAAATTTTGCATAGAGGGTTTGAATTCCACAGAAAAACATGTAGTTGCTTATCCTCAAAGCCACGGAGCTTTCTCGATATGCCACTTTGTTGTTGTTGACGCACCTGTGCTCAAAGAGAATGGTAAAGCCATGCAGTGTTTACCTGCTTGGGACTATAACAATTTCAACATGCAACCCATGGTCTTTAAGCAGCTCCATTAAGAATAAAGCTCTACAACACACTCAAAGTGCTGTTACACTTACCCACGTAATGCGATTGGGACACAAATGCATATAGTCCTGGAGGCTGACTTGGGATATTAAAGAACAAATCCACTGGGGTCCATAAGATGATAACTTGCCCGTGAGCATCGGGAATGAGATAATGCATTTCATTTCTCAGGAGGCTGCCATCAAGCTCGCCTGACGGCAACCTCAAGATGAGAAAAAAAATTGGATACTTTACACCACTGAAATGTAATAAAAGGTGCATAAATACCACAGTGTCTGTCTCTCTTTCCTGCCTCTAGGTCCTGATAAGACATTTTTCACTTAACTAGACTGTCACCCAGAGTGACAAGCTGCAATTTGGAACAAGAATTGAAAAACATCTAGAATGACAAGCTCCCTTTTATTTATAATCACCTCTATTAAATATTCCTGGATGTTCAGAAGCTAGGAAAATGCACCAAGAAGCTGGGATCTGCTTAGAAATAGCCTTCAATCATCCCACTGAGAATAAGGAGATTCCATGAAGACACAAACATGTGGGACAGAAAGGCCCTACAGCTGGCTCAAATGATATGAAAGCCAGTATACGATACCAGGATGACAAGATCCTATTGGCACATTTATTCGTATGTCAGAAAGAGGTAAGGTTAGCATATGACATGGCAGGTTGGTCGTCTGAATTTGATAGGTCTGATAATCATGAAGCCGACCAAATTTTGAAGCTCTATAATGAAGACAACCAAATTTTTTGTAATCAGCGGGTATAAGCAGGTATCTCGGGGTTATCTGCATATACTATGAAACCAATCCTCGGTCTAACAAAGGCAATGAAAGGCACCTGTAGTGAGCACAGTGGTGAAGATCCGTCCTGCATGCCAGCTCTAAATGTACCTAATAATGCAGGCAGATATTTTCTAAAGGGAATCAGTTTGAGCTGCAGGCAGACAAACATGGGCAATGAATCTATGAACCAATGATTAGGAGGCACTGTACAATCCCAACCATTACGACCTACACGTGCAACTTTACACTATGTTTCATTGACCTCCTGAACTTTCAACTTACCTGTTCAAGTATAAATGGTGTTAGAGTACCTTACATACAATACCAGTCAAAAGTTTTGGAACACTTTATTTGTATTGTTTCTTACATTTTAAAATAGACATAAAAACTATAAAATCACACCTGAATTATGCAAGTGCAGCAAACCAAATAAGTATTAAACAAAAAAAAATAACTTGTGGGGGGTGGGTGCAGCTCTGTGGGTTGGAACTCAGAAGCTTGCTGGTTCAAATCCCATCGTCAGCCAAGTGATTCTACCAATGGGCCCTTGAGCAAGGCCCTTAAACTCAATGGCTCCATGAAATGTCTCGCTCTACGGTCTTCTCTAGGCCATTTTTGTAGAGTGGCAGTTTTACAGCCGTCCTGGAGGAGGTCCCACATACGCTGAGCACTCATTCACTGCTTTTCCTTCACTCTAGTCAAACTCCTCCAAAACCATCTCTACTGTGTTTATGTTAGGTGAGCAGTTCATGTGACACTCTCACTCCCCTTTGTAGGCAGCTTAGTGTGTCAAAACCTTTGACTGGTACTCTTCCTAGAGCAGATAATTTCCTTCATTTGAAAGTTAGATCTGCAGCTTTTAAGCTTCTTTTTCATGAGCCAATTATTCGGGACAGAGGTTAATTAAGATCTTAAGCATTAAAAGAAAATTAAATTACCATAGAAACATCCGTAGAAAAAGTACAACTCAGCAATCTAAACTTATAACAAGCCCCTCATTTCATAGAAAGACATTTTTAAACAATCATTTTAACAGTGATCGCAGGGATGCACCTTATTGGAGGTGAAGATGTGAAACCCAGAAGGGTGTGGCTAAGTTGAAAGCTCTACCCAACACTTCATCTCAGCAGGACAGGCACCTGCAGCAGTTGGGAAGCCGTCTAAGCTCAGAAGGCAGCTAGAAGTACAGCTGCTAGTGTTGCAGATGGTTGGCAAGCTCACAAGTCAATGTCAGAAAAGGGATGTCAGTGACCAGTAATATGAACACATGAGTTACCTGCTAAACATCTTTTTGCAGAGACTGCCTTGCAAAGTAGTCTATAATGAGCCTTACTGATTCACAAACCTTCTTCAAAACCATTATGTTGAATGTTGAAACAGAACATTATATTCTCATATGCCGAGTGCCTACCTATGTTAATACACCCGCTAGGTTCATCTGGAAAGCTGAAATCATGCCAATATATTGAATTACAAGAAGAATGCACATTGAATAGGAAACTCAGCTCTTTTAAATATTAAGTAGCATACTGAGTCTCATTTTCATCAGATATTTATTATTATTATTATTATTATTTCATACCATAGGATTAAGGACTGCATTCGTACAGAAATAGGTGAATTGCATGGTTAAATAACTGTTGGTGAACATAACTTCAGAAAACATTCAGGTCTCAGCCCTGGCACACTGCAGGGAGAGCAGACAGGGCCTCCTCCAGCGAGTAGGCAACAAAGTCCCCCACCAGCCCCAACTGGGACATGGTGGTGCAAAGCCTACGATACTGATCCACCTCCACCAGGGGGCGCCGGACCCTCCTACTCCACTCCCGGTCTCTCTCCATCTCAGTCCTGTGTGCATGCAGGTTATCCATTGGCTGCATTGTCTCATACTCCGGGGCTCCACCCTGCACCTCCATGCTGTTAGCACTGAGGAGTGAGGACACACCATCTCGCAGGGTCAGCACCTCCCGCTCCATGGAGGAGGCGAACACCAGCACCAGCTCCTCTGCTGCCTTCCCCCGGACAGGCTGGACCTCACAGGATGGAGGCAGGAAGCAGCACAGAGAGTCCAGAACCTGAAGCAGCTGAGCCTGGCTCCTGGGAAACCCCAGAAAGAGTGGAAATCAGTCTTCAACAAAAAAATACTGTATAGAACAGGCATTTGGATTTTCACAGGAAGCCTGACTGCGATGAAATTATAAAGTAATATGAGCTGGTGCAGTAAGATACAGGCTGGGTGATTTCACTGTGACTATCACTATATAAGGAGTGAATTGTAGAAGCAGTGCCAAAGCCTGATAACACAAAATCCACATATAATGCATATGAAATCTAAAGGGCTCAAATTAAATGCAAGAGAGTGTGCGCAGTCTAAACGAAAATGAACACAGTGATGTCATACTGAATAGGTAGTCATGGAAGATGGGTGGATAAGGGGATATACAGGTGCACTGTAACAGCGTCCAGCTAAGCCCATCAGCTGCTATGAGACTGTACCTACAGACTGCAGCACGGCCCGTGATCCTGCCCATGGCGCTCACCTGCAGCAGATGCTCAGCTCGCCCTGGAATGGCGTCCTCTCCTGCCAGCGGAACAAGACAGGCGCACATGGCCCCGCTGCCGCAAGCAGGAAGTGGCCAGGGCTAAGTGCCACACGCTCACTGCACGCCACTCCCAGCAGCCACTGGGGCACACAGTGCAGGGTGTGCTCGGGGGAGCGGAGGAGGAAGGAGTAGGATTCCCATGCTGCTAGCAGGCTCAGGAGATCTTCTGAACACTCCTCTGGGAGGATGAAAAAGGGCCCAAAATAGAACAGCAGCAAAAGAAAAGGGGAAATAGAAGAATACCTTTGAATTCAACTTCAGGGAATTCTCTGCGAAGAAAAGTCACTCAAAAATTAGACCGGTCAAAAATTAGTCAGGAAAAAAGACACTGCTGTCTTCCAGTTCCAAGAAACATTTTAAAGCCCCGTTTTAAATGTACTTAAAATGATAAAATGTTCAATTAACCTGTGGCGAGCTTGCAGCTGTTGACCAGGTGAGGGCAGTATTTCCCCCGAGCCACATCCTGGATATCCAGGGAGATATGACCGCACAGCGTGGCAGAAGCCGCCCCCTCGCTATGGCCATTGTGAAGCAACACAGCAACCTGGATGCTGCCACAGGTCATCAGCGGGGCCAGGTCAGTCACTGCGGTAACAGTTAGCCTGACAGCCTTGTTACTCTGGTCCCTTCCTCTCTTCTTCTTGGCTACAGGCTCCTTTACGGTAGAGGGGCAGGGAAACCAGAATATTCTGCTATGGGTCTGCAGCACATGCACCCCTGGGCCCTGGCCATCTTCTGACAGGAGGGACACACTTATCTTCTGCACTGGTCTGGAAAACACACACCACCACTCATAGTCACACCATCCCAGCTCTTTTCAGAAACTGGAATGCTGTATTTGCAGATTCAGCTTTTACAGAACATTTCTGAATGATATCAGCATGTGCCAGGATCCAGATTTCAGTTGTCAGAACAGTAAACAGGACACAGCGCAAGGTCTTTGGTTGCGGGAGTTCTTGTATTCCTTATGGGCTTGGCTGCTAAACAGGGACAAAGCGTCTCTGGAGTGACGGCACAAGTGGCCGTCACTGGCTTTGGACCCACAGTTTGAAGGGCTGCAGGTTACTGTTGCCATGGCAATCAGGCAGACAATAGCCCCAGCGTGCCAGATCCTTCTGTGAGACGACGACAGGATGGGAGAGCTGGAGTTGAGCCGCCTCACAATCACAGGAGAAAATAACTAAGGTTTCACCCAGTTAGTAGGTGGATCAAAGCAACTTCCAGGATTTGAAAGCTGTACCAAAGAGGAACCGCGCTGAGAAAGTACCTCCAAGAATCAAATTTGAGAACTGAGTTTTACTGAGAAACTTCTTCATTCAGCATTGCCTTCTGTCACTTGCCCTGTGTGCTTGCCATATGACCACACAGAGCATTAATGTACGACTTTAATGAAAAAGTCGTCCACATTTACTGGTTTCATATCAGCATGTAACACAGGGACAGAAAAAGCACAAGGGACAGTTCCTGTGACACTGTGGGTGCAGCCTGCGATATGCTAACTCGCACAGACCTGCACGGAGGGCTGACTCATTGATGGACTTTAACCTTGGCCTCAGTTTATACCTTGCTTTTTTAAAAATAAGCCATGCTTTTGTTTTCTATAATGTCAACACACCCAGGGGAGCTGGGTCCTCCAGAAGTTTTTCTCTCCCTACTGGGAGTTTTTGCTTCTCCCTCTACCACTCTCTTCCGGCTCTCTTTCATTGCACCTTTCCCTTTTCCCCGTTTTATGTACCATTCTCTATAAATGAAGTGATGATGGATTGACACACACCCTTCCCAAACACCCTGGGGCAATTCTATTGCAAAAGATGCCGTACAAGAATATACTGAACTGAACTGAATACTACACCCTAAGGCTTGCCTTAACTTCCCCGCGGCAGCCCAAGGTGTAAAATGATGCTCACTTACAAAGTGGCCTCCTCCGTCAGCACCACACCCACAACCAGGCGATCCTCGATGACACGCTGCCACATCTTCTCCACAGGAAGAGCGTAGGCCTCAATCATGGTCGGCCTCTCATCAGGGCCTTCATCCTCTTGGCCTTCAACTTCATCCCACAGAGATACCAAGCCCTCCTGCAAAAGGATTGGCTTCCATCATTAACACGTCTACATACACTCACTCCACCCCGCATACAGCCATGACACCAACCAGGATCCTAAAGCGCTTCTACTATGACTCATACACTACATACTGAATCATGCATGTCATGGGACACAATTCAATATTTACCCCCATAAATAATCAACAATTGGATTAAGCATGTGAATGAGTCCTCTACCTGGTCTGCACTGGATACGACATGCTCTCTTCCTGATACAGCATCTACCAGGGCTTTTACTGACTGCAGCAGGAGCCTGTCTTTCACCTCCAGCTCTCTCTGAAGGTCCCCGAGAGAGGTCATGCCCCGCTGTGGATTAAGATAATGCACAAAAACCAAGGTGTACCTGCATTTATCATCCTTTAAAGTCTGCAACGCAGAGATATGGCGGATTTAAACTGTGTAAGATTCCTGACGTGAACAAAGAATCTTAGCAAGACTCCTGGCTACTCCTGAATCCCACAGTTAAAACATGCGGATTGCATTACATATAAGTCACTTCACTACGAGGCACCAAGCAAAGCACTACCAGAACCAGACTGTTCTTGTAAATAAATTGATGCAGGGCACTTTCAGAAAGTAGGAACAATTTACATATTTGCTTGTAGTCACAACAGAGAAAAGGTATTGTAAAAACTTAAATTCAACAATTGGATTGTAAATTGTAAAAACTTATATTGTCCACAAACCAAAGCTGGGGTTATGTTATTCTTTTGAAAAACAATGGCCTCCGCTTCTGATTCTAAGCTCCAAGCCCCATACCAATAAATCTACATAGCAGGGTTAAAACAATTACTGTATGAATATAAACTACCCAGCTCTTCTACATTAAAATTGGTTGGAACTTGTGCTATAGTATTGAAGGACCCAGATTCTAGCCTGGGATTGGCCAAATCGATGATTTGCGGGGTGCCGTGTGGCTCTGTGGGTTACGTTGTTCAAACACAATGTTCTGCAGACTGATCCCACCACTGGACCCTTGAGCAAGGCCATTAACCCCAGTTGCTCCAAGGACAGGCTGACACTGCTTTCTCAGCTGCACATTGCCTTGGACAAAAACATTTGATAAATAACGCAAAAGTAAAATAAGTACAAAAATCAAATATGGGTCTTAATGCCTCAGTTTCGTGCCTATACCTGCAGTCGGGACTCTAACGCCTGAAGCGTACGGAGGTAATTCTCCTCCAGCACGTCTTCAGCACCTGAACCATCATCCCTTTTCTGTCTGGTCTGAAAGACAGAAAAATTGCTTGAATCTGAATAATAAGAACACATTACAAACCCCAGTTAACATACGAATTAAACAAAACTGACAGATATGGTAAAAGTAGCTTACACTGTAAATCATATCACCGAGGTTGGTGATGACGAAATTTGCAAGTGCGCCCTCTGGTGGCTCATGCTTCTCAAAGAGCAACAGCAACTGGTCAGTCCCACAACCCACAAAGTCATCCACATGGAGCGAGCTCACACCTTCCCAGCAGTGAGCCACCTGACGACCGGGGACAAAATAAATTTGGAATAGGGTATAAAGACTGCCAGGCAGTGTTTAGAGTCAGACAGTGAAATAAAAAGACAGACAAACAAGAATAAAGAAACTGTCCTCATATTTGTCTACACCAAATATCACATTATATACCAAATACACCAAATATCACTTATTATATGACTAGCCTTACAGATAACCTAAGCATGACCCATTCACTATATAAAGACGGCAAGTAATGCTTACTGTAGCAGGAATACACAGCAAGTAATCATTATTCTGTCATTCCTGTGCTTCATTCCAAAGTCCTCGATATCACAGCTGGTATAAGATGGTTTCATATTACTAGCAGCGAGCCTTTCTCCACTCTAACCCAGTATACTGAGGGTTTTAAAGTGAAAAATACTTTGAACACTTCAGCTAACAAAATATGAATAAAAATATGATTATAAAAGTAGAGTGACTGTAAATAAGCCCACATATGATTTTTTTAGTAGTAGGTTTTCTGTTCCTTTTGAACAGATCTTCCTCTCTTCTCCTTGAAACCGCACTGTGCTTTTCTGTTCATTTACACAATTGACAATTACTTTTAAAAGCAGCTTGACCCTGCTGAATTTAACATTTAATGACTCTAGACTCCAACTAAATGATCCCAAGAATTAGAACATGGTAAAGAAGTAGTAAAGACAACTGCCAATTAATTATTAAACAAAAACAAGGCAGCTGCAAACACTGGACTTATAACACTATCAGCTAAGATAAGAGTAACATGGGTGGGGAACCCTGTTGGGAGACAAAGGCCCATGTACCTGCTGTGGCCCATTATCAGTATTACTAAAATGCACACAATGACAAAAACTTAGATTTATAGTTAAGGTTTTTTTTCGTTTGTGAATCGGGACTGGTATCTTAGTTTCAATACAATACATTGATATCAGACTGTCTTTTTCTTTTCCATAACACCACAGGTTAATGGGAAACTAAGCTCAGAAAATAGCAAACCTATAGCCAGAGCATATTAAAAACATATGCAACTCTTATCCAAAAATGTGTTTTAGTGAAGGAAAAAAAGAGCAGAGAATGACGAAGCAGAAGTAATTTAAGTACAACCAGAGATGTATGTCAAACTGCATGGAAGCATGAGTGTGTTAAGCACATGTGCTGCTCCTGGCAGACAGCAGCTTATCCAAAGGATCACACCTGAAAAGAGTTTTTCCAAACGGCACACACATTTCCCCCTCGGAACGAAATGACAAAGAAGCAGCCAGCCAGCCCTGTGCTTGCCAGCTGTACATTTTCAGGTTCCTCAAAGGGAAGCTTGCAAATGTCCTTGGGGACCCCAGATTCAAATTGCACCAGCTGATTTTTGCTGGTTGCGGCCACCAATGACGACTCAAATCTGTTGCCTACTTGTTCAACAGAGATGAAAAAGACACATTTCACCACAGAACTGTAAGAATGAGGTATAATCCAAGCTCCATCAAAAGGCTCTCCATCCTCCAGGAAATGTCCAACAGTTTGGTGTGGCCAGGTGATCTCCAGTTGCTTATCATGGTCCTTCTCAGATGATTTTTGGGAACCAAGGATTGTTATGTTCCTTTTGTTAATGGGTAATTCGCCAATAAAGTATACTGATGATAACTGAACAGACACTCGCTGAACCTCACCAGCTTCCACAGATATATAAAAAATACTATTCTCGTGACTCCATAAGAGAGTGGGGCCCCGTGCAATTGTAACATTGTCTTTAATTTCATATGGCAGTTTAAATTCTAACTGTGGCTCTAATGAGTCTGAACTGCTAAGAGTGAGAAGTACATATTTGAAGCAGTTTGCTTTTTTCTTCTGTTGTTTGAGTAAAATACAAGGAAGCATTTGTCCATTTTTCACATTCACAGCAGGGACACATGTAAGCAGGCAAAACTGTGACTTGCTCCTTTTGTTGATTAGCACCTTGTTTTCACTCCGGATTGTGAAATGTCCTGCCTCTGACCCAAAGGACATCCTTTTGAACCTAAGCTCTGTAGCTGACTGAGGCTCCCTCTCCGAAAAGTAGGGTGCCAACTGGACTGAGAGGATGTCACTGTTCACGGCGAGCAGTTTGATACACTGTTCCTCCTGAGAAACCATGGTGCTTGATATTAGGAGGGCAATCTAGAAGCAGATATCCATGTCCCTGAACCGAGACAAAAAAAATACAGATAACTTAATATTCTCTTTTTTTAAAAAATCAGTATGTTTTTTTTTTAAATAGTGCTTGATCAATCCTAGAAATGTGCAAGGTAATTAATGTCTTGATGCAAAGTTCAGCCACGGGAATTAATCCTGACAAACCCCTCAAAGTTACAAGTTATAAGCACAAAACTTCACTGCTGTACATTCATGTCCTTGAATCCCACGGTTACCAAAGTTTTGCAATGAAAGACAAAGGGACAGTGATGGCAAACTCAGGCATCCACCGGCTGCACAGTAGTTTCCATACTTAGTGACAGAGTAGGTAAAACCGTAAATAAATAGTAACTAATAAAGTGACTGATTAACTAGAGTGACCAGATAATCCATGTCATCCCAGACACTTTGAGCTACATCAGGTTCTACAAACTACTTAAAACCTGAAAGGTTCCCGCGTTTGGCCAAATAGTTCATTTGTCCTTGTGCTTTGCCTGGTTTGTTTCCTTGATTGAAAGACTCATCCAGCTGTTTCGTATCAACATCCGGGTCCTTTTGATGGTAGCTTACAAATCCTGTCCTAGCTCTAGTCAAGTGTCCGGGATGACATGTATTACCTGGTCACCCTGGCTCAGGGGTGGGAAATTAATCCTGAAAGGGCAGCTGTGTGTGCGGGTTTTCACTGCCACTCCATAATTAGATTGCTAATTAGAGGACTTATTGGCCGAAGAGTCCTTACGCCTGATCTAAAGGTTATCCCCAAAACCCGCATACACCCCTGTCCTAGCTTAACCCACGTTACCGCTTTTAGGATAACTTATGACACGTTAATTACAACTGTGTTATGTTTTATATAGAGAAAGATGTTCGTAAATATAATACAGGTTAACTAACGGGTTGTCAGTTACCAAACACTGACGCTTTAGCTATCATGTCATCATTCACAAGCGTAAGCATAGCTGCTAACCAGCTAGCTGCCCACACCGGATTTCTTGGTATCAGACTATACTGAGCTGATTAGTTTGCTCTGGTTAGTTGACGAGTCCTTAAGGCACCCATTAAAACAAAATTCTGAGCATGTCTGAAGTAGAGGACGCGCTAACCAGCCGGTTTTACCGGGTAACGCGGACGCCTAAACCGCTGGCCGCGCGCAGGCAATCGCTGCCAACATTTCACAGCTGCTTAGTTAGTTATTCGGGGGCAGACATTACCAGTTGGTGAATCCGGTTCCAGCTACCTAGTCCGAATTTCAGTAATCTGACCCATTTATTACACTGCGAGACAAATAAGTGCGGAACCGCCGAGAGAGATTTTCTGGTCAAAATCGAAACTTCCCGCGTCCAGGTGCATCATGGGAACTGTAGTTTTCACAGTGACTTAGACGGAAATGTAGTTTACGACGGCTGTTGCCATGTCTCCATAAACGCTTTCTGATTAATATCACATGGGCGGCATATTATGCCAACTTTGGTCAGCAGGCTGGAGTGATATGTCCGATTCGAGACAAATCTGCACACGCATTTACGTGCATGAAAGTTTTATTACCTTGTGAATAGTAGGTAGAGTTTGCAAACTATCCAACGACCTTGATTCAGAGGTGTACATTTCAAGTCCAGAAAGTAAAAATCCAGACCAAGATTTTGTTTCAACCAACCAGTTGCGCATAAAGAGTCACAGTCACAGAGTTGGTTGAAACAAAATATTGGTCTGGCTTTGTACTTTCTGCACCTGAAATGTACCCCCCCTGAATCAAGAGCGTGAAAGTCACGCCAGATGCGGGAGAGCTGGCACAAAAGGAGATGTATCATGCAACAGCCTGTACTATAGGGATTTTCCCTATTTTTTCTGATCGCAGTAAACTGCTGATAACTGAAATTGGAGTATGGGGGTCCCACTGCATACTGTAAGTTAACTTAGTAATAACATCATTAACTCTTATCTATGCCTCGGAAGATTTGAGCCCGTCTGTGACTAATTTGATATACGCTCTTCTGATTAAAATTGTATGAATACAAATGGACCAATACTAAGGTCGTGCCAATTCAGCTTGCGAAAATGTCTTCAAAAACGCAACACTCACTTGCGTGTGTTTAAACATCCAGTAGTATTAACTTAATACTAACTTGATATTCCATATTTTATTTCAATTTGTAACTGTTTTCTCACATTTATATGGCAATACCTCGTCCTCAGTTTTTTTAGAGTTGTTCTGTTTCCTGTGTACAAAGCATTGTGTGATACTGAAGTGGTAGTCGAGCCATTTTTTATTGTCTGACACAATGTACAGGCACGTGTACGACAGCTGTGAGACAAAGGCGGATATAAATACAGGGAGAGGTGGAGGAACGAGATATGCACAAATTAGATATTACGTGCATTTTACATAAATTATACGTACACATAAATTAGACATTATATATACATAAATAGCACATCGCTGCTGCCTCGCTTCATGAGGGTGTAACGGGTCACTCCCCCTTAGCCGTTACTGCTTTGAGACGCACTTCAATATGGCGCCGGGTCTCGGGAACGCGCAAACGGAGGCGGAGTGTGCAGGGGCCGGTTTGGGATTGGGCCTCAGCGACATGACGCGCCCTCGCTTTATACGCCTGGGCTCCGGCCACCTCCGCCAGCGCTGATGTGACCATGGCGAGCGTCGAAGCGTCTCTGTCAGAGCAGGTACACAGTCTGTGTTATGGCGAGGAACTGATGATGTATTTTTCAGAGACGTGGTCACTCGTGTATTTCCCTCTTTCAACAGGACATTGAGAAAAAGATAGAGGAAACAAGGCAGAGGTTCAAAACGGAGTATTTGAAAGGTAAGGCAGCAGCTCACGGTAAATGGGAACTTAGATCATAAGTATAACATAAGTCCAAGAGTGTGAAATGCTGCCATTTTTCGGACGAGTCAAATTAAGTTTGTTAAATGGATGCGTGTGAATTACTAGTATCCACAATACCGAAACATCACCTGGCACCTACCGAAGCGGGGAGAAGTTTTTAAAAACTTGAAATGGACGTCAGATTGCGCGGAGCAGCCCAGACTACATGGAATGAATTGGCTGAGAGTTTCTAAACGGGACCGTTATCTGCACTGCAGATGCGTGTGACAGGTACGACCCCCGGGATGTGGAGCGGCTGCAGGGCGACGCCTCCCTGGCGGACGCCTACCTGGCCTGGCAGCACTACGCCGTGGACAAGACTCTGAGAATGATAGATGAGAGCTTCCACTGGAGGAAGCAATTCCAGTTAAACGGTAAACTGCCCGTGTTTGCAGTTGGCAGTGATTGTTCTGGCATATTTTACTATTATACATTACATTATTAAAATTACGGCATTTAAATGTTTCTTTAAAGGAATTATACAAATTATTGTCAAATCATTTTCTGGATAAAACGGATAAAACAGTCTTTAAGCACTTATGTAATTTGCTCTGGCAAAGGGCATTTAACCAAATGCTGTAAATGTAGATAATCATGTTATACTCTGTACCCTGTACTAAAACACTTTGATACCGTTCTACTTGAAGGGGCATAAACAGTTAATCAGACTGACTTGTCTTTAAACAAATTTTGAGTTTAATCTTTCCAAATAAACTGCCAATATGATGTGACCTTAAACGTGCTGCCTGTTCGCTGGATAACCTTCATACAGAGCCATAGTCCAGAATTCTGCAGAATTGGTACAATACCACTTTCACCTCACACATCTGGGGGTGGGCTTTTGAATGGCATCGGCTTTCTTATGGAGTTTGCATGTTTTCCCTGTGTCACACAGGATTCTTCCAAAGGCATACAGCTATTCTAATTGGCATCTCTGAATTGCCCTAGCATACAGTCGGTGTGTGTCTGGGTGTATATTTGCCAAGTGATGGATCATAGTCCCATTTAGGGTGTACCTTTGCTGCTTAGGACAGCATCCATGTTCCCCTGCCACCCTGTCCAGGATAAGCTGTCGGAAAATGGCTGGATCTGCTGAAAGAGTACAAAGTCTATTTCTTGTCATTTTGAGCAGTGGTTTATTGAGAGGGTGCCTATAGGCAGATGCAGGAGTTTTCCATCGCTTCTCTGTGGTCATTTTTACAGTCTCTTTGTGTTCTTCAGATATTACAGAAAGCTGCGTCCCCAAGTGGACTTTTGAGACGGGTGCTATCTATCTGCATGGTTATGACAAAGAAGGCAACAAGCTGTGTAGGTAGATTCTTGTCTCAAATTATGAATGTTTTTTTTTGCCGATGACACATAACTGATGACTCACTATAACCTTTGTAATCAATATCCTTCCATTTTTTCCAAAAAACTGGATATCCTTGTCTGATCCTTGTTCAGCCTTATCATTGTTGTTTTATGGACTTAGTCTGCTGTATAACACAAAGGTTGTCTCTTTTGATTAAATAGATTTATGGATGCACCAATCCGACTTCTTCAGATAATGAAATGTGGTTTTTTGGTATCAGCCAATACTGAGTACCAATCTGATACCAGTATATGTATATAAACTGATTTATTTATTAATTGCTATTTTTGATTCATATATTATTTATATTAATCTAAAAAAATCTGTATATATACGCACACATACATATAGTGCTCACAGAAAGTCTTACTTAATTCAGTAGAAATATTGGAAATATATTGGTTAAATAACATCATTATTTGTTTACAAAGACTATATATCGCTTTAAAAAAAAAACAGTATATTTTAAGTAAAACATTAATTTCAAGTAGTATTAAATTTAAACTCAAGTTATAGTTCTAAAAGTTGCTGAGCTGTGCTGAGTTAAAGAGTTCATTGACAAACAGTCTTATTGGGTGCTTTTTAATTAAAAATAACAAAACACCAAACATTTGTGTTTATTATGTCTTTGGGAGTCAGTAACTACAGTTGCAATGGCAAAAACAGAACTGAATAAGTAAAATATATATATATATGATAAAAATAAAATGCTTGTTTGGAAGATATTTGCATATATGTTATTTTTAGTAATATTGTTTGTCACTGGACTTTTGTTATGAAACCAGTAAATTTCCTCTGTGAGCTCTGTGTGTGAGTATACATAATATAAATTATGGTGTGTATGTATATTTATACACTGAAGAAAAGCACTAAAATTACACGTAACTTGTGCGTATATATACATATATACATGCGCACTTTACCTGTAACCTGATTTCATTTCATCAGTTATTTTGCCAACTATTGCATCTGAACCACTGACCTTCTGGTCAGGGGGATGGAGCCCTAAGCCTCACACAGCCGAGAGATGAATACATGTCTGCTGTCATTTCAGTCTGGTTTAACGTTAGGCTGCATGTAAAGGATGCCAAGACCAGCCAGGACAAGAAGCAGTATGTGGCCTTTTGGTTGGAGCGGCATGTTAAACAGCACCCTGGCAAGCTTCTTACAGTCGTGTTCGACATGTCTGATTCGGGGATCCGTAATATTGTAAGCACCTGTCTTCTCAAAACTCCTTTTGATTAATTAACATTAAAGGTGTGTCTTTGGCATTTGTACCAACTGTGGTTTCTGGCAAACTATCTGATTCTTTCCACCAAGTTTTATCAAATACAATCCACTAGTTTCACAAAGATTGCAGACAATTGTCACATAAAAAAGACACAGCAATGGCTGACAAAATAGAACCTTGTTGTACGAAATAGTATGGGATTTGGAAATTTCATAATTTGTAAATTGCTGCAGGTAAGGAAGCGTGGCGACGAGTAAAGAATAAAGCTAAAATCAGTACTTGGCTTTCTAGGTTTTCTCAGTTTACTTCTGTTGATACAATCTAAAAATAGAAAAATCATCATTGTTGACCCACTACAACAACATGTGTCCTAGGCATTTGACCCATATGTGACATAGCAGCAGGAAGCTAATCCAGCACCTGGGGGGCAGTGCCTTGCAGGTTGGGGAATCAAACCAGCAACCTTTCAATCACAAGAGCGCGCCCCTAACCGTTAGGTCGTCACTGCCCACTTATTTTACATTTGTGCTAGAACAGTGATCTCCTTTTGCCAGTCAGTCATCAATGGTCAAAATTGTGCATTTTGGCTAATTGTTTCTGCGACACCCCGCTGATTTCTTCTGGAAGATGATAATCGCTATCTGGTTTATATATGTGCATGTTAGTATATGATATAACATTTCATAACACTAAAATGCACTCAGCCTAAAAAGGTGTGTACTTTCACATTGTCATGTGTTTGTTTAAATAATTTTGGTCTAGAATTTAGGTTTGGTTTCACATTTCTTCTTTGAATTTGAAGAAAATAATATGCTTTATAAATAATCACGACACTTTCAGAGTTTTTTATTGCATAAATATTCATTTTTTGTTCTTCCTTCTTTAGGACATGGACTTTGTGAAATATATCATCAGCTGCTTCAGAACATATTATCCAAAGTTGTTGTGTAAGTATTAAACACTAATTTGCCTTCGCATTTTAGTATTTTTGAAGGAAAATTTGAAAAATGAAAAACTTTACAGAGCATCTCTAAATCAAACAGTAATATGTGTTTCACTGTGCTGTTTCCTGGCCTCTATGTAAATGACGTCTAATCAAGTGTGAGAATGGCACAGGGATATTTATGTCTTTCCAACTTTCTCCATAGCCAATATGGAGACTAAATGTTATGTCATTAAATGTCAAACCCATTCTTTGACTTTTCTCTCATCTATATTATGTCTCTGTGGTAGATGCTAATTCAGCTGGTTGTCATTACATTTTTGCATTGGTAGTATGCCATCACTGAATATAACCACATCTTTTAATTTAGACCCTCTTAATGCTTCTCGTTTAAGCCAAAATGATCCTGTACGAGATGCCTTGGGTCATGAACGGTGAGCTACTTATTTAATAGTTTTGGTTTACATACAGAGTTTCCTTTTTCCTGATACTGGTGCAGTCTATGCTCTTTTAAAGGCCCAGAATAGACTAAAATGTCATGTTTCTGCTCTGCTTCAGCGGCTTGGAAGATTGTGAAGTCTTGGCTGGACTCTGACTCCATTGCCAAACTGAAGTTTGTATCTAAGAATGAAGTTGAGACGTACATCACACCTGATAATTTGCCACCTCACATGGGAGGAACTGTATGTGCTCATTTCATTGTTATTTCATTGTTTTTAGCTACTGTGGCTTTTGGGGGCTATATGGTCTTTTCCTAGAAAAATTCTTGAAGTGCTTAAGAACAAAGTATTTCTTTGTATAGTTATACCTGCTGGACAAACTCAACACTATCATGTTGATTTGCTGTTATTTGGATATGTTGCAGGACCCTTTCAAGTACAGCTATCCCCCACTTCCTGACGACAGCTCCCAGTTCCTGTTGGCTGAAAATGGGCCAGTCGGCAGTGCAGTAGAAAACAGTGGCATCCCTGGAAAGGTACATATTTACACTTTCTTACTTACCAGGCCCGTGTAGCAATGTCATGTAGCAATAATCAGAGAGACCAAGCTTCCAGTGGCAGCAGCAACTGAGAAGCCATCGAAGGGTTAGGGTTAGGGTTAGGGGTTAGGGTTAGGGTTAGTGATATTAACCCCTGTCAAGTCAATGAGCTGCTTCAAAATTTGACAGAGTTGTATTCTCCATTCAGCCCTCGTTCCGGTCAGTGGGAATGACACTGCCCCTTAGCAGTAACCCTCGTAAACACGGGTGCCTGGTGTCCCACCAGCAGGGTCACACAGTGCTGGTGACAGTCAAACATGGTATTTAGATTCAAGCATGTATGTGTTCCTGGGGTAGTGTGTGGCTCTTTGGACTGGAAGGTCTCCTATTCAAATGGTTATGTCACCACTGGGCTTTTGAACAATGCTGTTAACCCCAATTACTCCAGGGTTTGGCTGAACCTGCTTCCTCAATTGTATGTTGCTTTGGATAACAGTATCTGTTAAATAAATATAATAATAGTAATGTATCTCATTGAGCTATGATGCAGTAGATTATCAGTGTTTCAGGGTGTTTTCTGTATACCTGTACACCAGTAATGTTTATTGTGCAATAGCAGTTCATCTTAACCATAAGAAGTTATTGTGCAGAAAACTGACTGTCATTCACCTAACTGCTGACATTTATTATTATTCATTAACATTTTTTTGTTTTGCTAAAAGGACTGATAAGAGATGACGCACCACCTTACCTGCACAAGAAGTACCAAAATCATGAGATTTCCATGGACAGAAAATGCAAGTGTACTTTATTGTGTTTGTGAGTACACTGTCCCCCTGGGTATTCATTCTTATGTGTAGTAATTGCCTCAAACTATGCAAAATAATTTAACCTTGACTTCACATGAAATATAAACTCTTAAGTCCTTATGCATATTTTAATATTTTAAGCAATATGTTCAGTTTTGCAGTTTAGCTTTTGTTTTAGAAAATATAATCAGATTTTTTTCTAGTATTAAGATAATTTACTTAAATTTAATAAGAGCTTGTAAAATCTGGTTAAAAACCCCTTGATTAGTCTGCCTTGACATTGTGGCTTATAACAAGGGGATGATTCCTGAGTATCAGCATGGGCCTTTGCATGATTGTGGCTGAATATAAAGTTTTTACCCTCTTTTACAGGGCTGTAACTGAAATTTCATGATCCATTGATTGCATTTCCAAAAATCACTAATCACTTATTTGATTATTCTTTTAGATACTAATAATGGAATCATTATGAACAGAACATTCAAGTTGTTATTCATAAATTAGATTTGCTTTTGATTACTGAGACTCAAAATTGGCATCTCCTATAATTTGCCTATAACTTCAATTCTTAAAGAAATTCTGCCTCGTTTTTTCATATATGGTTTACATTGTCTCTGGATCTGTTCAAACAAGTTATGATCAATGATCAATAATGATAGTATAGCCTCAAGAAAGCTTTTCTGAAATATTAGCTGAAAATGTGTTAACAGTTTGCCTTATTCAGCCAATAGCTGAACATTCTGTCCAGACACTTATGTAATACCAGTCACCGAGCCTTAAAGCATTCCAGCATACACATTCGAGATCATGTATATCTATAGAGACAGGTAACTTGCTGGTTTGTTTGTCTGACCTGGTTGCTTATAAATAAATTGATTCAGTGGGTCCATGCAGTAACCTAGGTACAGCTTTGATGGTTTGCCAGCTGCTCCAAAAGCCTGCAGGTATTACATTGTAATTAGCACTTATTTATGAATAATCTTTTTACTGTTGTCTTGCATATATACTGTGAATCACATGTAAAGTAATCACTCAAAAAATTACTCAAAAAAGTAATTTCTAAATTACATCTAGATTACTAGATTATTATAATTGTATTAATACTACATAGTTACTTTGGTTACTGGATAACTTATGTTGTCATTGTAACTTTTTTTGTCAATTGTGCTTTACTTCTTTTGTAAACTTCTGAATAAGTTTCAGTATTTTCATTTGTATTAATGGAAGTTTAGTGAATATGGTCCTTTTGCGTTTTAGTCTGTTTTTTCTTACCTGTTGTTTTTGGGAATTTAATGACATAATGATGAAGGAAAGGGAAACGTTTTAACAAGGAATCCTGCACAGGAGCTGTTCATGATTGTGTTGATTGTGTGTGGCCACAGCAGCTGCACTTATGTGAATTAAGATGCTTTTACTTTTTAAGCATGTTGCCCTGTGGCATCACCTAAAGATTTTCTCTAATCCGTCAGAACCTGCATTCCTTTTTTGTGTATCAATGTCATTAACCTTATAAAACAGTATTCATATAATGCAGCGGCCCTGTAACCTTCTCTTGTATGAAGCCATGGTTCTATGAACAAGACACATTATGAGGAAGTTTTACATTTACACTTTGGTGTCAGTTTCTAGCATGTGACATTTCATATGAAATACCAATCTTTGCCGGAATTCCCCTTTAATAAACTGTGCAATGTTTTAGGTATCAATAGCCATTGCTTAACTGCCAAAGATTTATGTTTAATGTTTTTATGCCTCTGTATCTTAGGATTAATTTTACAGATCCCTCAGATAAATTTCTCGTATTTATCAGTAACTGAATTGACTGAATGATCTTAACTGGACATATGAAGTAATTTTTTTCCCTTGAAACTTTAGTCTGGTTGAACTGTAATGAAATTAATGAAGAAATGAATGTTTTCATTAACCAGTCAAACACAGCCAGTATGTGTGTTTTGTATGAGAATCAATGTAAGTAACGGTTATATTTAATTGTAATAAAACAGCCTTCCAGATGAAGCTGGTTTTCTTTCTTTCTTTCCTCCCTCCCTCCCTCCCTCCAGCCCATGACCTACAATCTCAGTATAAATAGATGCTTAGTCCACATTACCCAACAACCTTTAAATGGTGTCATGATGCATAAAGGGCTTGACATGCAGATGTTTGCAGTTTCTTCTGATTTTCTTCATTCGCAAATCGCAAAAAAAAAACAAACGCTGTGTTATGTGCCTCTCGTGACCAAGTTACTGGGACAATGGTGAAGCTGAAGATGCTGTGTGGTGTTGATGTGTACAGAGGAATTACACAATGTTTTGGCTTCAGTTTGACTGTCAGTACTCACCACGGCCA
This sequence comes from Petrocephalus sullivani, assembly GCA_026780845.1. NCBI lineage: Eukaryota > Metazoa > Chordata > Actinopteri > Osteoglossiformes > Mormyridae > Petrocephalus > Petrocephalus sullivani. The sequence goes on from JAODKM010000034.1 coordinate 24,960,001, forward strand.
CGTGTCTTGACCTGTGCAAGAAAAAAAAATATATATGTTGCATTTCCTTTACATTTGGTTTTTCTGTTTCCAGTTTATTTTTAAAACCTTGTGTCTGGCTTGCAAATGCTCTTTCCTTTACCCAAGTGCATTACTCCCTAGCATAATGTACAGTATAAATATTTACTGTAGGCTTTATCTGTTCATTTTTCCAGTCCACTGGGTTATGGAGGGTAAATAATGTGCACAAAGGTGAAATCCCAAGGCACAATGCATGATTAATGTGGGCTAGGAAAATACTTACCACATTTTAGGCAATTCACTTTCTGTCACTGTTATAATGCCTGGAAAGTTTACCTGGGCAGCTTAAAATGACTGTTGAGAAAACCCCTTTCACGATGGTTCAAAGTGCATGGTTGTTAATTAGATGTACAACAAAAAGTACAAGCACAGAATTTCAGAGTTTTAATGTTATAGTCATGGTTGCTGTGAACATTTGTGATTGCATAAACTAGGCTGTACCATGTACAGGGATCTCAGATATCATTCTTTGTCATTTTGGTTTAGGCTCACAGGGAGATCCAAGTAGAACAAAGTGATATCTTTGATCTTAACACGCTGAATGACTGAAGCTTTTCTCAGATGGCTGCCAACTCTGCCCCTGCTTTAAAATGACATAAAACCATCTCAGCGGGGGGGGGGCGGGGTTTTTTGTTCCATTATTGTACTAAAACATACATGATTTCACAAGCTTTTTTGGATATCAAAAAGATCCATGCTTAAAACACCAAAACATTCAGAGAGGATTTCTGGTTGTTGTTTTGGCATGTTTGGTCAGTTTTACAGTTGACCGGGCTAATTATTTGATAAAATTCTTCATGATATTTAGAATTTGCCCCTAAATATCTGAGAACTTAGGCTACTTTCGGTAAGTTAAGGCAGGTGCATGATTTGTTACAGCGTGTTGCCGCACCCACCACACGACAAAACACCTCAGGATTCCGGTTGGTGACCCCCCAGGCCGACATTCGGTCCAGTCCCACCCTCCAGAAATGGCTGTATATCTGCCGCAGCCAGCTGTTACATGGACATCCTCTTGGCCTAGTCCAGCCGCTTGGGTCCTCAGCAATCAGGATTCTGTGAATCAGATAACCCTTAGGATATCCCACCACATGGCTGTAGTGCCGTAACTGAGGTAATGTGCCTCATTCAGGACTGACCTAGCAACTGCTCGATGGACATACAGCTGGTTTTGGCTGTTTTCAGCTGTCTTTCTATAGACAGAGTAGTAGTGAAGAAGGGACAGGAGAAAATCAGAAAGTCTCTTTTCTCTGGCCTGGCTGATGTTTGACAACATGAGACATGTAAGAACTCCCTGTTTGAAATCATTGCATATGATCGGTTAGATAAATCTGCTTCCTGACTGACATCCATCCAACTTCCTTAACCTCTATAGGGTCTCTGGGTGCCTGATGTACATCCCAGAAAGGAACACAAAACAAGCAATTTGGATATACTAGTGTTCTAGTACTGGAGTCCAGTCTTGGTCTTGAGACCAGTCTCGTCTCGGAATCAAAAGCAGTTCTACTCAGTCTTGACTCGGCCTTGAACTAGTGTGGCATGGATTACACTCGTAATTTTAGAGGGAGACCTTGAGCCCAAGCGCATGTATATTCAATATGTGCACTTGTAATCCCACTTTTTATACGTAATGTCATAAATTACTCAAATACTTTACACAACCACGGAATTCTGTCATAATAATCACTCCATAGCTGCATGATCCCTATTATTTTTTTTCTTACTGGAATAGTGTTGTTTTTATTATTACTTCTTTACTTAACACCCTCACAGCTTATGTGATAAATGTTTTATGTTTGATTGTTCTCTGCTAATTTAACCCTTGTGTACATGGGACTTTCAGGAAACACTATTACTTTACTATGGGTAAAAAAAGTGGTTGAGCATCAGTGAATTATATTGCAAATCAAATCACAATCGCGATATTTGTCAGGATTTGTCAGCGTGGGCAAAGAGAACTTTTTTCCCGGAAATTATAGTATTAAGCTAACTAATGTTAATGGAAATCTAGTCTAGGAATGATGCAACATTAGTTTAAATCATACATCAGAGTTATAGTGCTGAACGGTTCACTGCAGTAATCCATTCTGTATTTGGATAGAGTAGGGTTAGTGGGGGCAAAAGTGCTTGTTTGTTTGTTTGTGCATTAGACTGTATTTGTCTAAAGGGTGATATTAAATCTAATTAAATTCATGGTCTTGATTCTTTTTTTCTGTCTCAGTCTTGACTCGAGCTCGGCCACTTAAAAATCCCATAGTCTTGGTCTTCACTTGAATTTGACCCTTTAAGGTCTTGGTCTGGACTCATACTCAATATAGGTGGTCTTGGTCGAACCCCCAGCTCCCTGGGCCCCACATGAGATGGCTGCCCTTCACGGCCAAGCTTGCTTTCATGGAGAGCAAGATTGGGGGAGGTGAGAAGAGTATTTTCCCAGGAGGATCAATAAAGTATGGAATATTATTATTATTATTATTATTATTATTATTATGTTCCCCATCCCTAGGATATACTGTGGTAGTCAAAATTAACCTAAGCATCTATGACTCTATAATCCTCTATAATTCTATCTCTCTCTCACACATAAATCAAACTCCTGACCTCGCATGTGATGAGTAAAGTCCCAGTCCAATTGTCAAATTAACCAGTGTATGTTGACTATAGTAGGAACTGAAGTACCCAGACAAACACAGGGAGAAAGTGCAAACTTCACCCACGAACAACCAAAGCTTGGGCTAACTCTAATTAGTTAATTTATCACACAAGGCATGATACAGCTATTTGGAATATTATTGGTGGTAATGCATTGCTAATACATAGAATTTTTATTTTGGCACCTGGGACATACAAAGTAAAGACTTAGATTTACTGTGAAGCTACAGTATGCAACACTAGCTATGAACCAGAAGCTTTCCTACATATTTTTGACACCCTGTCATGGACTTCCCTCTCACCTCTGCACCTTTTCCTCTTAGCTGTTTTTCAGTGATGCAAAATAGTAACAACTTCAAAGGCAGCTCCAGTTAATTCTTCAAAGTGCCGACAAGCCGCTGTCTCCCTAATGCACACATTTTAACAGCAATGACATAATCATCCGTTATCATTCGTATATCAACTTTTCTGAGATGTTATAAAAAACATATAAAAAGCAGTTTCACCACCAAAGTGACGCTCACTCTGAAAATCAGTGTATGTTTCCTTATCAGGTTTTTGGCATTTGGACTAGTGCTAAGCTATGGTTTTTCCATTACAAAGGACTTCAAGTTTTAAAATGTCAGTGAGATATTGTCAACAGGAGGTTGTTCAAATTTTAAACTTTAAATATTTCCTCCCCCTCGTTCTAAATAGTGCAGGAATGCAGAACTGTTTAACTAGGACTACAGTCTAGTAGTCTACTACAGATTTTTGGTTTTACTTTATAGATTATTAATATTAATTGCGATAATAGTCTCTGTGATAGGGTAGGACTCTGGAAAAGATTGGCCAGATCTTTCCTAACCCTGAAATAGTGTTTCAAAATCCTACATAATGGTGCAGGAAAAATGAAATACACTCTGATGCTTTGTCCTAGAGAGCATTGGCTTGGAAAAGTATTACTCGTTGAATTACACTGACAAAATGCAGAGCAATTGTGACTGAGTTGTATGTAGTGATCTCATGTCCCATTGTAGTTTTTGTGAGTGTGGTGTGTGAGTGTGTCCTGTGATGGGTTGGTGTCCCATCCTGGGTTGTCGATTGCATTGCCCCCATAGCCTCTGGGGTAGACCCCATGCAGCCCTACAGCAAAAACCATGAGCTCCAGTCCATGACAGTTAAAATGCCTTGCCTTACATTTCCTGTAAAGGTTGATGGTGATCTATGCTATGAACATGAGATGAGATTAGTTCCCATCTGAATGATAATCTCAATTAACATAGAAATTTCATCTGGCTGCATGTGTGCCACCTTTTTCTCCCCCCGAAAACAGGGAATTATCTGAAATATATATACTGTATATATGTGTATATATATACTGTATATATACACACACACACACTGTTTTGGAGTACAGCAACATTTTCAGTTTCACTCTTTTCTATTTGGGTAAGCGCCTGTATAAAACGTACATTTTCTGCTACCTCCAGCCTGTTTCTGCCCTGCTTCTCATTGATGAAGGGCTTCTTCTTTGCTTTATGGTTCTTCAGTCCTTTTTCTAGGAGCCTGTTATGAACTTGTCCTAGCAGTGCACTTCACACCACTTAATGTGTCCTTCTCCTTTTGAAGGACACTTGAGATCATCCTCCAATTCATGAGGCACTATTTGAAAAGTTGACGGTCATCTCCAGCACAAGCCCTCTGGCTGGTTTTTGGTCATACCCAGTGTCTCCTGCTTCACTTCTTCCTTGTGTACTGCTGTCTTTGAAATTTTGAGCTTAGAAGGAATTTGCTTCTCAGCGTAGCCTTCTGCCAGCAGAACCAGGATTAAGCCAGGATTTAGAAATCCTAGATTTTTAAATAAATAAATAAATAAAAATTATATATATATATATATAAATATATATACACTCACCTAAAGGATTATTAGGAACACCATACTAATACGGTGTTTGACCCCCTTTCGCCTTCAGAAC
>JAODKM010000034.1:24968284-24982928 GCA_026780845.1 Petrocephalus sullivani
ACCAGGACCACACCCCTAAATGCATTGAAGCAACTGCCATGTGATTGGTTGATTAGATAATTGCATTAATGAGAAACAGGTGTTCCTAATAATCCTTTAGGTGAGTGTATACACACACACACAGCTGGATATCTAAACCAAGCTGCGTAATTTGAAAATAGTTCTCAAAAATCCTGCATAGCTCATAATGATGCCCAAAATTAACTTTTCTTTAGCTTTTTAGATGTCTTACTCCTCTTTGTCCATGCAACTGCCATATAAACAAAGTGAATTGCAGCACTGCAAACTATGTGCCCATTATGTCACCTGTACCCATCACAGGACAGGCTTCTTGTTGGAGTATGACAAAGGAAAAAAAGAAGATTTCTCAAAGGTTGGCCTCACTAACCCCAGAGACATACAGGAGACTGATGCAGCATAAGGCTTTTAATTACCTGGGGCCTGTCACTGAAAATGTCAGGAGGTGGAAGAATCCCCACAAAGGGCACTTCCAGGTGGCGTGTGTCCAAAGTGGAACAGAGACCAATCAAGCCAAGAGCGCCCATTATAATGAGAGCGAGGCCCTTCAAGTGTGTGTACCAGCCAGCCCCCAGCATCGCTTCTGCATTGATTTCAGACAGGATTTTACTGTCCCCGGGGTATTATGGTGGGCAGAGGTATGTATTGAGAAGTAATAACAATTATAATTATAATTCTAATATATAGTAATAATGATTATAAATGGACTACAAATTGAAAACTCATTGCATGCTTTCTGTAGGTTTTTATAACGTGCAACCAATTCATAACTTTATATTGGTTGAAATATGTTCCTTGTATAATGATCAGCCATAATATTAAAGCCATTAAGAGGTGAAGTGAATAACATTTATTATCTCGTTACAATGGCATATGTCAGGATTGACATGATATATTAGGCAACTGAAATGTCAGTTCAAGAACTTGATGAGCTGGATGCAAGAAAAATGGGCAAGCGTAAGAATCTGAGTGACTTTGACAAGGGCCAAATTATGATGGCTAGACGTCTGGGTCAGAGCATGTCCAAAACGGCAAGTCTTGTGGGTGATCCCGGTATGCAGTGGTCAGTACCTACTAAAAGTGGTGCAAGGAAGGGCAACTAGTGAACCAGGGATGGGGTCATGGGCACCCAAGGCTCACTGATGTGTGTGGGGAGCAAAGGCTAGGCCAGCTGGTAAGATCCCACAGGGGAGCAAAGGCTAGGCCAGCTGGTAAGATCCCACAGGGGAGCAAAGGCTAGACCGGCTGGTAAGATCCCACAGGGGACCAAAGGCTAGGCCAGCTGGTAAGATCCCACAGGGGACCAAAGGCTAGGCCAGCTGGTAAGATCCCACAGGGGAGCAAAGGCTAGGCCAGCTGGTAAGATCCCACAGGGGACCAAAGGCTAGGCCAGCTGGTTAGATCCCACAGAAGAGCTACTGCAGCACAAATTGCTGAAAAGGTTAATGCTGGCTGTGGCAGAAAGGTGTCAGAAAATGCAGTGCATCACAACTTGCTGCTATGGGACTGCGTAGCTGCTGACCAGTCAGAGTGCCCATGTTGAGCCCTGTCCACCAATGAAAGCACCTTCATGGCAATGGTATTCCCTGATGGCAGTGGCCTCTTTCAGCAGAATGATGCCCCCTCCCACACTGCAAAAGTTGTGCAGTAATGGTTTGGGAGACTTGAAAAAGAGATCAAGGTGTTGACATAGCCTACAAATTCCCCAGATCCCAATCCGATCAAACATCCGTGGGATGTGCTGGATATACAAGTCCGATCTATGGATGCCCCACCTCGCAACTTAGATGACTTAAAGCATCTGCTGCTTACATCTTTGTGCCACATATCGCAGGACATCTTCAGAAGTCTTGTGGAGTCCATTCCTCAATGGGTTTTTAATGTGATATTGTTTATGGTTGTTTTGGTGTTTAAATTTAATTCCAGTGACACCATGACTGTGACATGTTAAGTAGAAGAATTTAAACTTATTAATGGTTATTAAACATCACAAAATGACCGTTGTGCAATTTCAGCAGCTGATTTAACTTTTTTTTCAATAGCCCAGTGAAAAGAAGATTGCACAACTTGCTGACTATTACACTTTCTTTTTCCCCCACGATGGTGCGTAGGCGACCTGCTGTGTCTTTCGAAATGCCGCTTCCCCCAGCTGAGATGGCGAGGAGCCTGTGGGGCACTTTCAGCCCAAGTATATCAGGCCAAAGGAGTCACAGCAGAATCAAAGCTGACGGCTCTCTCCCGACAGGGAAGCAGGGGGCCCATGGTCAGATGTTAATTGTAACAATTGTCCCCTTGTTCTGGGCCTCATTCTAGAAGCCCTGAATCAAAAGAAGACTTGTTCCTTAACAAAGGAGTCCTTTTAGAAATATGATTAACATCCTGGGGCATTAACTCAAAGTATGAATGTAACTGAGAGCCAAGCGTAAAGACCATCTCACATCTACATACATTTATTAGCCTCTATGATTTTCATGTTTTCCTCACCATCCATTTATTTCCAGCTACATGGCTGGCCCTGGATGGTAGCTAGAAATGCAAAAAGGTCTGATTGCTGAACTCACCTGCGAGTGAAACTCGTCTGAGGGTAAGGAAATGACACAGATGAGAAGGGGACCCTTCTCAGAAAATTACCAACTGCTCCAAGGTGGACCTATATTACATTAAAATAATACTTAACCCATGGCAAGTAGATGCAAATGTTGGATTTAATAGAGTCATAACTGTTAAATGTCAATATTGAGTTTTGCAGAAATTGGCTTTCAAGCAATGCATTGGCATCACAAACTAGCAGTCAGTAACTGATGACAGTGTAACAAACAGAGACATTATAAATTAAAAGTGCAGCCAAATTGTACCACACATGTTACTTATCAGTATATAATCTGATCATTTTGAACCACGGAGACTGGTGGAAAGGCAGGCTGCATGTAAGAGTTTGGATTCTAGCCCCACCAACGGCAAGTTGCTTTTTACTGCCATCAACATAAGTGGGTAAGACAACAAAAACAATCATTACTAGTCTATTTGGTGTTTTGTGTAAGATATATTGGGGATATACAAACAAGTTATAGGCGGCATTCAAAAAGTTTGGATTTATTATATTCTTATATAGTGTTTTACACAAGACTGCTGAGATTCCAGAAGAAAATCCTGAAGCATCAATACAGTTTTATCAAGGTAAGTTATGTCAGTAACTAGCCAGCTCTCTTTGGCACAGTGCATTGTAACTCATACAGTAACTAATTCACGTTCCTATGCTTTACTGCTATGCAAGTTTCACTTTTTATACATTATATGTTATACTTTTTATAAGTTCTCGTTTACCCTCCCCCCATCTCCATTAGCCACATCATGCATCCTAGAATCCAGTCTTTTCCCACTGAGTAACAGTTCAGTTTTATACAGCCACCTTAAGACCCTGCATACGAGAGGACGTCACCAAGTCATATTTACACTGCTGTTGGGGAGAATCAGCGTAAGGAGATCACATGCACTATGCACGCTGCCTGTAACCTCACGAAACCCAGTCGTCAGTACGTGGCGTGTGTGGCTCATGGTCAGAAGGTCTTTTGTAAGTTAGTAAGGCATTAATCAGATGGTTGCCAGCTTCATTATTGGGCCATTGAGCAAGGCCTTTAACCCGCAATTGCTTCAGGCACTGGCTGACCCTGCTTATGGCCTTGTATAAAAGTGCCTGCTAAATCTAAATAAAAAAAATGTAGTAGCACTGTTGAATGCTGACCGCTATGATGACATCATGCCTGAAGAAAAGGCATAAAGAAGGCTGTTTGATGTGGTCAACATGGGTAACGAGCAGATGCTTTGTGAAAGGTAGGTGCTGCATTTTATGTGGATGCCAGGGAGATGCACATGCCACCTTGACACTCAAGAAGCATTACAGTGGAAGAAAGGCATCTTCTTGGGAAGAGAGAATACTGCTGTTACCAGGGCCTTTTAAAGGATTTTGTGTAAGTTAGCACTTCCTCTGCTATGGCAAAGGCCAGCTCTCCCTCCCCCGACACTTTCCATGTCCATTTACTTTGATGATCCTGAGACAGGGGTGTGAAAAGCAAGGTCATACACTGACCAGCCCTGGAGGAGCAGAGCAGATTGGCAGCCAGGAATCCTACACCCGATGCTGACTGACACCTCTCCAGGGTATTTCATCAGGGACGGATCGTCTTGTGCTTGCAGCAGCATGTCAGAGTTGTCGAATCATTTTATTACCCTCACATGTGACTTTCATTAATTGATATTCATTTATACACCTGCTCCCCAGGTTACAATGGGGTTACGTTCCGATAAACCTATCATAAGGTGAAAACATCATGAGGCGAAAATGCATTTCAATACAGTACAACTTAACAAACATCAAGTCTACCTTAAACATGCTTAGAACATTTACAGTCGCTTACAGTTGGGCAAAATCATTAGCACAAAGCCTATTTTATAATAAAATATTGAATATCTACCCATCGTTAAGTCAAAATATCGTAACACGAATCATTGTAATCGTAGGAGCGATGTACACCTGTTTTCAGAATTGGAAACCCTAACCCTAACCCTTGCATTAACACAATGAAATAACTTGTCACCAATGGATCTATGAATTTCCCAGACACAGACACGCACACGTTTGTATTCATAATGCAGCACCGGGGCACACGGAAGCCGTTCTGCCGGCATGCCTAGCGAGTCATGTAAATAGTAGTGTTGTTGTTATAGTCATTGGTAATACTTGTTCCCGATTATGGCTTGTGTCCTTTCCTGTGTCTCATGTGAACCCTGTCCAATCCTTAGCTTTGTATTAATCGCCCACTGCATGTGTACTTTATTGTCCGGCCTCTGACCTCCCTGTGTTTACCCAGTACTTTTGGTGCCAGTGCTTCTTGATTGCCTCTGTTAGTCTTTTTAAGGGCTGTAATAAAAGGGTGTTGTTCTTCCTGAAGGAAGCCTCCTCATCATTAGCCGCCGTCACGATGCCTCGGTCTGCCCAGCATCACAATATCTTTGTAGGGACCCTCCGTTCATTTCTATGGGCATAACCCTAATCCCCACAATAACAAGCTTAATCCTTAGCCAGCTGTAACCTTAAAAATAAGTAACCAAACAAAATACATGACTTTTGACATTTTCAGTTTTTTATTGCAGTCACAGACTTTTATAAAATTGAGTTACCTGTTGTGGGGATCAAACAAATGTCCCCTGCAAGTTAAAAAGGTACAGGTTTTGATAACATTTTGGGGGGGAAGTTTGCTGCCCACAAGGTAGTAATAACAAAAAACACAAATTCCAATAGATCCTAAAGAACAGCGACAACTGGTGATATAAAAATATTGCAAAAAGATTCTAATTTATCCCTAATGTGATTGCAGTCATTAAAAATAACTCAAACTTAAGCGTTAATACTTGAATGTGTACCTACAGTACATAAACCTAACAAATACATACCTGTTGTTACTTTGCCAGAGCAGTACAGTGGCTGGCACTGTTGTCTCACACCTCCAGTGTTTAAGGTTCACATCTCACCCTGAGTGCATTTCTTGCATTATATAGCTTTCTGTATATATATGCCCATGCCTACCATTGAGGGGACCAAGGTCCAGATCCAATACAGGGCACACCAAGGAAGGGCTAACACTTTTGACATTGGTTTTAAAAAACCTCGGCCCTGTCTGCAGATGCACCACTCATACTCGAAAGACAGGCAGTTATGCAAAGCAGCGCCCCTACATTGCCCATGGTGTGTGAAGTTAGAAGATGGATCAGGAGTACCCCCAGCTGGTGGCTGAGAATCATCACTGTACAACAGAGAGGATATTGCGATGCATACCAGTCTAGATCATGCAACATCTTGTTGGGTTATTTTGTGGCATGATAATACAAGTTATACCAACCCTTTGAGATCATGGATATATTTAGTGCTCTCATACAAAAAAATGTTAAAATACCAGAAAGTAGTAGCTAGAACTGAGGCAAATGCCCACGTGGGCGACTGCACTGCTTCCTAATTTTATCCAACTGGTTTCAAATCAGCAAAACTACCCACAAAAACAATACAAATCTGGCCAGCGAATATGAATGAGAACAGACTGAAATTTAATTATTTTTGGGTTTAACACGTAATTGCATTTAAGTTAAACCTGATTGCTCTGTGAGAAGAAGCAAGAGTTTAGCGAAACTGGCATCTAACAGTTTTTTTGTCGAGTTACCAAAATCCACGCCTGTCAAAACCTGCCTTTGAAAATAAGGGAGATTTTCCAGGGTCCCACCCCAGGCCATCCCACCATAATTACACATGTGAACTAGGTTTGCCACCTGTCCCGAGTTTCCTGGCATCGTTAACATTAATATTCTTTCCCGAGATACAAATTGTCCCAGTTCTTTGAGAAAATGTATATATAATTTAGAATATTCTAGTCTCAATTAAAACCTCACTTGGTTTCCTTCTCCTGCTATTCTTTTTTTTTCCTGGTTATGTTTAAGGCTTCCAGTCCTGTTTCCCTAAAGAATGGGTAAACCATAATGATGGCTGACCATATCTATACTTTTATTTGATTGGTTAGAAAAATATAAACATTTACATTATTTCCTATCAACTGCCTAAGACCTATCATTTACAACAAACACTGAATTCTGGACCCAAATATGCAAGAACACCTTCACTATGACTAAAACCACTAACCCTTTAGAGAGACTTTAGAGATTTAGAGACAACCCTTTATTGCAATTGCAATTGCAATACACCATGTCACTGATCACAAGTACCAGCGAAACCCTAACCCTAACCTGCAACTAATACAGTATAAGGTATACACAGAGCACCAATAAAAAAACAGATACCATACACATCGTCTTACCGGTCACCAAAAAACATCCTGTTAAACTGGGAAACCAAAGACTCTGTAAATATCACACAGTGATCAAACTATACGATTATATGATTATATATCCACTGAACATATACACCGGTACCAAACCTCATCCTTCAAAAAAGTTTGGGGCTCATTTATCATTGCATTAGACTTGTCTCTTGCTTTGTTTTGGCTTGTCCTGTCTTGTCTGTCTGCATCAATCTGCATGGTCTAATAATGTCATGACTTGTCTATCCTGTCATGTCTGCCATGCCATATGTATCTGTCCATTTTGGTGCCTTGTGTTATAATGGCGGGGGGGCAGAGAGGACTGGGTTGGAGTGGCTTCACTTAATGTATTGAATTCTTACTGTATAAATAACAAAAAAAACATTTGTCATCTGAAGACAGAGGAAGATGGCTGGGGTTATTCAAAAAATAAAATAAAATTGTTGTGGTCTGTGTGTCTAACTCATTTTTCGCAGGAAAAAAGGAAAATAAGACTGTACTCTCAACCCCTGACCTAATGCATGGAAACACTCCTGACGGAACTGTAAACACACAGACTGATTTTGGTTTCCTTCTCGTGCTGTATTAGATGGGTCAGGGACAAAAGGACAAGCAGATTAGCAAACAAATTGTAAGCCTCCTTCCCTGTGTCCTGCACTCTGCTACTGCTCTCATTTGGGTCAGGAGCTCCTCTGAAGGAAATCGAGAGATGAGAGACACCTGCCCTCCGCTGGGCTCTGTGCTGATATTCAAAGGGGGGCAGATGCTGGAACTTTCTGACGGCACACGTGTGTTTGTGAGTATCCGTGACTGTACTGTGACAGACACATATTGCTGAAATCTGTTTTGGCATGGATATATACATAGAACTCTTTTTTAAATTGTGTGTCACACATAACACAGTAGTTAATATACCTGATGGAAAAGAGTAGTGAAAATGAGAAGTGGTGAACAAAGTTTTTGGAGGGGAATAGATACCCTGGCAGATTCAGGGGGTCAAGCACTTGACAGGGGCCCTTGAATATGTAAGATGACATGTAAAACTGGGCAGGGGGCCCAAGGTGACATTTTGTCAGGGCTTTCAGAGTTTCTAGATACACCCCTGGTGCTGAAGAGACAGGTACCTCTAATATTCTTGCATTTTATGATAGATGACATGGTTGGTGGCACTCTCTCCATACAACCCTGTGGATTTCCATCCACTGTCACACAGTGAGGATGACTGGCATTTCTAAATGACCTGTAAGACATGATTTCAACTGTGATGAGATGGAGTTTCATCTCACCCAGGGTGTTCTCAAGCAGAATATTAAGACTGGATTATCAGATGGATTAACATTAGTCTGTCACTCAGTGCTGTCAGTGCTAGGATTGTGACAGTGCGCTGAATTTAGCAGTGAGATAAACATATTCGCCTTGTGTGCATGTCATTTGCATGTCAAGTTAAGAATGTGTTTGTTCCCACCTTTGCTACAAAGTCAAAACACACTAATTACAAATATACAAATTTAACCTTTATTTTTCCAGGCAAGTCACTAAGAACAATTTCTTATTTACATTGGTGGCTTGGAAAAAGCCAAAAAGAACTCTTTGAGGACGAGGTGTTAAAGGCATAAAGACAAAAGGAAGGGAAAAAATACACATTGCAAACGAAAACAGTACAAAATACAGTATAAACATACAGTATAAATATGCAATATTTAATCAGTAATTATTCAGATCTAAAAAAACTACTACATTTATCTATTAGATTATACAATTTTTAAAAGCTAGTAACAGTTAAAAAAATTCTAATTTTAATGTTTTTTGGCAAATCTGGCAGCAGCAGTCAATGATAATAACGAAATTGTGTGTTTGCTCTGGGGACTCTCAATAATATGAGTTTGGCGGTACGGGTGTTATAAGCGACAGATGTTAAGTAACAGATATGCACAAGATGAACCCAGAAGAGTTTTATAGATGAACATAAACCACTGTATATTTCGACGTGTGTGTAAAGAGGGATTTACAGAACACTAACACGTAGAGTGATGAGCTTTGAAAGGGGCATTTATAGCAAATTGGAGCGCAGAATGATAAAGAACACCAGGCTTCTGAAGCATTATTTTACAAGCTGACATCTCCATTACCAAGACTAGTCGTTTTCAGGTAAGACTAGAACGAATTCTATACAAAAAGCTGATTCCGAGGTTAACTTTCTACTGTAAACAGTTGATTTGATAGAGAGAGCTGTCTAGCTAGATACCCAGGTACATATACTCTGTGACAATGTCCATAGAGAAGCCCCATCAATAGCAATAAATGTATGGGCTTGGGGGGGAGGGACAACACCTTTTCTACAAAACCACATAACCTTAGTATTTGTTGTATTTAGTGTGAGGTGAAGAGAGTAGAAAGCCTGTTGGACTCTAAAAAAACTTTCAGTGCTCTAAATACTATATCAGCAGGTGGTATAGTAGCCAGGTAATCCGTAAGTTGCTTATTGACAAGTTTATGCTACATCCCCTAAAATCTTTGATAAGCAGGGTAGAATAGAAATTGACCAATAACAGTTTGTGTCAGCTTGATCTACAGCCTTATAAAATGGCTGTACTACAGCAGATTTCCATGCCCATGGCAATTCAGCTGTACAAGAAGACAAATTAAAAAGATCTGTGATGGGAGCAGAAATAATTGGGGGAGCAATATTAAAGAAACATGGGTCTTTTTTAGTATCCTGCCTAAGCAGCTCATCCCAAACCTCAGCTTTCGAAACAGCATGTTGGAGGGCAGGGGGCCTGGTGAAAGGGGCTTATTGAGATGGTGAGAGTGCCCCTAAAGCAAAAACATTTTTTGCTACATTAGAAGGTTTACTCAGACTCAGAGACAGAAGCCAATTTTATAAAATGCAGATAAAAAAATATCTGCCACATGCATCTAATCAGTAACTATAAGGTCATCCGACTAAAATGACAATGGCAACTGAGCCAAAGGTTTATTTTCAAGCTGTCCCGCTGTCTTCCAGAATCTATTTTGGTCTGAACCATATAAAGAAACTGTTCTTTAAAATAGCCAATATTAGCTTTTGAACAACTTGTGTAACCTTATTTCTGATTAGCCTAAATGCTCTCTCTCTATATATATATATATATATATATATATGTATAGTCAAGCTTTACGCCACATTTTTGTGTTGAAGAAGCACTACAAGCTCATGACCAAGCCATGAGTTTAATCGAATCTTAATCCTAAATTTCTTAAAAGGAGCATGTTTTTTACCAAATCTGCTAAACAAATCAAAGAAAAGATTCCATGCATCATTTACAAACTGGATCAGACTAACTGTCAACCATTGCACATTGTTAGAATCATGTAAAATTGGGCTTCAAAGCTTTTTGACTGTCCACCTGGATATGTAGTAAGTAGGTATGTAATAGTGTTTTCTTCAAAACTGAGCATAGTTGAACTAAGATACATTTTTCCGAGGTAAAACTTAGCTAAACAGACCTGATTTCAGTCATAAAACATATTGATCAAATATGCAGTTACAATGTTCTGGATGGCAGTGTACATGAGCGAGTGCAGCACTTGGAAGCGATGCCGTCATGCATTGTTTGTGTGTGTACTATATGATGTGGAGTAACAATGTGTGTGCCGGTTGTAGGCAGTACGGCGACAGATGGAGCTGGAGAGATGTGTGTGGGAAGCCCAAGAGAGAGAAAAGCTCATTTGTCTCATCCAGGAATCGTTGCTGAGCACTGACAGCCAGCTGTCTGACTGCATTAGTGGCCATGTCTCCCTGACGCCCCTGGAGCTACAGGTGGGCACAGGTGGTAGATTCCAAATGGTAACAGTCAGTGAGTAATCAATATCCTTACGAAAACACGGCTTTTACTAATAACATCTTATCAGTTTGCATTAAATTGTTTGTAGGTAATTTCTTCATGATAGTTCATCACTGTATTCTTATGTTCCAAAATGTACTGGCTAGTTACATGAATGATAATATTGGGTTGTTCGTGAACGATTCGTTCATGGGGAACGAGTCCCTTACAGGACTCAGATACACAGTCCTGCACTTTTTGTTCTTCCGCTTGCCCTCATAAATGTGACTTGAAAGCTGCTTCTTTCCTCGACTATGGCTAGGAAGAGCTGTACGAGCGCATATGATTGGCTGGGAAACTAAACTACACGTATATGAATGAATGAGAACTGTGAACGAGAAACTCCCTCTCTCGGTGACTTGACTGAGTAAGTGAATAGTGAGCAAGTGAGAGACTCAGATAGGCTACTTCTTGGTCATGATGGAATGAGAGATCTGAAGGAATGGACTGGGTTGGGGAGTGAGTGTCATAACTGAACAAAATACACTTTCTAAGTGGTACCATGTGATACAGCAGCCAGAAAAATATAACTGGCCCCTGATGGCTCCCAAAGCAACATTTTCTACTAAGGCCACTGTGTCATGATCTCATATGATGGCGGTCTCACAATGTGGCACTTTTCACAGAGCATCAAGGTAGAGCTGCACAAACATGAGATAAGCCTTGCAGAGATGAAAAATGGTAATGAAGGAGACCTGTCACGGAGAGTGCGTTTCCAGGCCGACGTCACCCAGGTAAGCTGTGCTGGTATGCTTCATGCAGGTACAGCAGTAGTACATAAAACAGTCAAAAATGCCTTACAATAAAGAAGACCAGGAGAAAGGAGGCACGGTGCCTATGGTCTCCTTTCTTTACTTCAGAGGCTGTTTCAGGAGGTCCTTGTGAAGTTCCAGCTCCTTCAGAAGCCAGGCAGCTTTGAAGAGCACCTGCGAGAATGTGAGAGGACCCTGGCAGTGGTGCAGCTGGAAATCCAGGCCCTTGGTCTCTGCAGTGCAGAGCAGGATGTAGTTGAGTCACAGCTGAAGCAGTGCATGGTGGGTAATAATGAAGTGGTAAACAATGAGGACGTAATTATTGTTCCCTCAGGGCCAAATTGGAGGTGAGGGTGAAGGGATGCTGACCATAAAATTCTCCAAGTTTAAAAAATCAATACCTCTATGTGGTCATAAAATGATTAACTAAAAGAATAATTAAATCAAAGAATAAATGCTCTTTTGAAGTTTCCCAAATAGTCAGCTAAAGGGAACAGGTTTAACAGGTTTGGCAAGTCTTCAAGTAACATATTCTGTGATTTGCACTGTGCGATGCGCAATCGAGCCTAAGTAATTAATAGCCCTTGTATGACGAAAAGCCAGCATAGGCCACATGCCTGAAAGAGGGCTTGGAAACATCAGAATGGGAGAGTATGAAAACATTTCATATTCATTACTTTACTGTAGAGGTTGAGATGCTTTTGCTTATGTTTGGTGTCATTTCCCAATAGAAGTGCTATCAGATTTTGAGTGTGGTAAAGGCGGAGGTGGAGAATGTGCTGAAGAGGGGTCGGCAGATTGCCCAGAGAGAGCTAGCAGGGAATCCCAAGGATCTGGAGAGCCGACTTACTGCACTCAAGCTGCTTTATAATGAGCTGGGAGCCCAGGTCAGCCAATCGGCACCCAGCATTTTCCTGTCCTCTGCTGTGCACTCGTTTCCAATTGCAGTTCAATCACTCAGTTCAAGGGGTTGCAAAGTGTTTCACAGAATGAAAAATGAATAACCATATACAAAAGTTAATATGGGGAAAAATATTGAAAATATGACTTCAAAGAAAGTAAAGGAGAATTATTTCTATAAAAGTACACAGTGCTATATACTGTAGTTGCAAAACACTGTATCAAAATAGGGTTTTTGCAAACACACTGCCACAGCCTTTGTGTTGCTAAGACATTGCTGTGCTGGTTGGCCTACAGAAGTGAGATGCCAACTGACAGGTGCAGTTAGGGGACACAGAGAGAGGTGTGAGGGCAGGCGACTCCAACCCTGTATCCTGCTCAGACATCAATGTCACATTACCATTGTGCTTGCCCAGATGCTTGGGTTCAGTCATTGACTGGTTAGCTACCACCAGGTTATAATCTCCTAGTCTTCTGTTTACAGGTGACAGCTGGGAAGAAGGAGCTGGAACATTATATGGCATTGTCACAAAAACTCCACGAAGAAGTGGCCAGTGTCACCGAGTGGCTCACCACCATCGCTGCTGAACTAACACACAGACGCAATGTGAAGGTCATGCCCAGTAATCTTGATTCAGAACTGGCTTGGGCTAAGGTAGGAGGGGCTCACGCACAGCCATGACACTCAGATCAGACCGTCTTGGATATGCATGGCTGCTTTCTGCCCTCTCAGGTCATACAAAAGGAGACAGAAAAGCGGCAGAAGCAGCTTCTAGGTGTGGTGTTGATCGCTGCTGACCTGAAGGTCCTGCTTCAGGGAAAAAACTGTGCTGTGGAAGACAGGATCTTTTTGCTGACACACAACTGGAAAACTGTGATGTTCCACTTCAGGGAATGGCTCCACTTGCTGCTGGTAATTGTACATTAGGTTAAGTAGTTAAATAAAGCTTTATTGACATCTCGGCCCTGTGCAATACACAGTGAAGCAGTATGACGTTCCTGCCGAAGCCACGGAACAACATTTGTGACAGGACAGAGAGTAAAGTACTAAAGACAGAATAATGGAATAATTTACGTCATGCAAAAAGTGTCCTGAACAATTATCAGTTATTTAAGGAGCACAATGAACAGACATGCTATGCTGTTAATGGGTTCTGTGGAGCATGTCCTCTAGTTTTCAGTGTAATGGGCATGTGGTCTGTCCTTTGCTGTAGAGTGTGCCATGCATGGGCTCCGTGCTCTGGTCTTACGGTGATTCCCAGAGTTCTGGGTATAATTTGGTATACCACCCATTTTCTGCATGCGTATACAGATGTGGGTATCAGTACACATTCTTTACTGATACAGACTTTCCTTTCAAACTTATCCATAGTGCTCCCAGGACAAGACATATTTGAGGAAAAAGACATTGGCAATCTCTCCCCAGTGGTACCAGTACCGCAAGCAGAATGATGACCTTCTCCAATGGGTGGATGACATTGAACAGAGTTTCATGGAACTGCTGCCCTCCCAGCGGAGCAGAAGGTGATCTGCTCATACTTCCTGTGGTTACTTTTTTAAGCAGAAGCTTCATGCCATGGAATGTCCAAAATGAGCACATAATGATAAATAGTTAAATAGTAATAAATAATAATGTCATAGTCATATTTTTTCCCGTTCAGGCATAGTATTTCTTGGCCATAAGCAATTATCCTGATATGTCTCACACATCTGGGTTATCTAGACAAATAAGCAGATCAAGGCGTCATTTAGATCCAGATGAACTGATATTTAGAAAATGCAGAGAAACTCCATTTGGTTTTCTCTCAGATAATATGTACTTTGGTGAAGAAGGTGATTAGGACCCAGCAGGTGTACGAGCAAGATCTGCTTTCTTACTTTCTCAGTGCCTGTGTTTAGCCCTAGTAGCACATAAACAGGTTTGGTTGGAGGTGCAGGAAAAATACACCATCAGGAGGTTTTATTAGGTAGAATCTAGGGATAAATATTCAAGGGGGGGTCGGGGGGTTAGTCTGCAGGCAGTAGTCCCTTCAGGGTGATTAACCTCCAGGATTTGCATGCAGAGAGCATACTGGCATGGTAGGTTTGCCCTTTCCATCGCTCTCCACCTTCTTACTCACAAGGGTCTCACAAACAAATCGTGCGTTCCTTTTACCTCTGAAAGTCGGGCTATGAGTCAAATGACGCGCCTCGAGGCCGGAAGTGACGACATGCGCGCTCCCGTCTCCCCAAAAAACAGGACAAAAGC
>JAODKM010000034.1:24985057-25001170 GCA_026780845.1 Petrocephalus sullivani
TTGGATCTGAGTGCGGCAAATGGAATGAATGACACTGGGTTTTCCTCGGTTTTTCAGTGGATGTGACGTCACTCCGCACGCCGAGCTCCTATTTTCGAGAGTAAAAGGAACGCACGAAAAGGCTGTCCCCCGTTTGCGGCGTTAATCATTCGTCAGCCGTCCCCCTGCTGGCTGACTCGAGATAGTTACTGGAGATGTGCATGGTGCTGCTCGCCCCCTGCTGGCTGACTGGAGATGGTTATCGGAGATGTGCATGGTGCTGCCCGACCCCTGCTGGCTGACTGGAGATGGTTATTGGAGATGTGCAGGGCGCTGTTCGCCCCCTACTGGCTGACTGGAGATGGTTATCGGAGATGTGCATGGTGCTGCTCACCTAAATATATGGATTCAATCTTTATTTTTTGGTGCAATCTGCTTTTTTATTTCTGCCTAATATATTTTAATACTAGGAATCCGTGATGCTCCCCATGGATGTGAAACTCAAGCCACCAAGGGTCCCGTACTCCCCTGGTCTGGGGTACATCACCCCACTGCAATAGTGGGGCTCCTTGTACATCAGCCAGTGGCTGTTCATCACCGGGCCGGACGCGCAAATGACGTCCATGGCTGAGTGAGAGTGATCCATCACCTCCATCATCTGACCTCCAAAGTTCCTAATCCAGTACGATCCTCTGTACTGTTTACAGAACATTTAATTTGTCACCTTACAAATTGTGAGAGCAATATTGCAATAAACTTCTTCAGCATATTAGTGAATTTATATTGCAGCTTGTGAGGTACCTGTCAGGCAGCATGGCATATTGGACCGGTGACAGCTCTATAAATAATGTAAACAGTTCCCTGTATTTGTCATGTATTGTGGTGTCACTCTCTTGTTTGTAATCTCATGCATTGTGTTAATGCTAACTGTTGTAAATGGTGGGCTGTGTGTGTGTGAGCCCATCATGTGTTGTTGGAGCTGTTGGGATGGCCAGCGCAGTGGTCAGTGTTTGTTGGGAGAAGTTGGTGTTTGGTGTTGGTGTTCAGTCGCATTTAAATAAAGAGTGCTCCAATTTGCACAAAGCTGTCTAGTCTGCTTCCTGCTGCCCACCTGCTGGTTATTCCAATATAAAGTTACAGAGTCTCCATTTGTAATCCATGTGCAAAACTTTTAACAGTAACAATGCTAGAGAGCTTATCATGGGGATGACGCAGCAGCATTTCACTGTTGCCACTAGATGGCAGTAAATGGCAGTATAAGGTGCAACATATATTTTTTTTAAGCTTGCTAAATCATTCAAGTACTTATCGTTCGTCCCTGTATTATAATATACCAATAATGATCATTGTGATAGAAGTAACTCTGAAGAAACAATTGGCAGAATGAGGTGACTTTTAATTTTATACAAACAGTGTCGCACGAGGATGGTGGATGGAGCTACTGAACTAAAGCCAGTCTGGTTTCCTTTTCACCTTCGGAAACACAGCAAGACCCATCTGTTCCATGGATTCCTCCTCTAACCTGATGCCCCTTATGTCACATGAATGTTCTCATGTTGCACTCCCTAAATAGTCTTATTTGGTTCTTGTCTTGTTGTGTCGCTCCTGCTCAAATACTCCTTACACTTGGACCTGGACACTTATGCCTGTAGACTCCTTAACAGCATGAATTTGCAATGTGTGTCACTTTGGACAATAGTGTCTACTAGATATGTAAATGTAACGTAAATGTGATGTAATGTGTCAGCCAGGCCCAAGAGTTTCACTGGGGGACATGGGAGGGAAACAGTGTCAGCAGAACGCCGTGGGAAGGCGGATGGGGGTGATGTTAAAGCCACGGGAGAGATGGCACTGGGCAAGCAGCAGCAGCACAGTCATCACCGAAAGCAAAAGACAGGGCCACTGTGCCCACGTAGTATGTGTCAAATACTCTTCTTTAGATTTAGGTTGCCCACCCTCACCCCGTGACCCCAGAGGAGCCAACACTATATATATAATGTCAAATGTATAGAATATATTAGGTCTTACATCTATAACTATATTTACCAGAAAGCAAAATTAATTATCAAGTTAAGTTTTTAATATTTGTTATGTCACAACATATGCAACAGAATACAACTGATAAAATTATCTTTAAATGTTACTGATTCTTTGACTTCTAGCTTAGGGGAGGTTCTGGTCAGATGTTAAACAGTTCAGCTCCGACTTGAAGGATTAAATGGAAGCACATGATGGTCCGTCTTGTGATTTCAGTGGGAACTCTGGTCACTTGCTTAGCGGCTGACATTCTTCTCGCTCTTCCCCCATGACTTTGGCTTCCTTCTGTCTCACAGCGCGATGGCATCTCCGAGGCTCGAAACATTCTGCTGCTCCAACCGAGACACATCCACCGACTTTATCGTCAGCTTCCAGGATGGTTTCTTCAGTGCGATCTGCATCGGCAGCGGCGCCCTCAGCCTCATTTTTTCCATCCTGCAGATTTTGCCAAAAAGGAAAGGCTACAGGCGCCTGGGACAGCATCCGCTCCCCAAGCCTGCGTCCTCCCCAAGAATACTGCTTATTATAAGCCTCTGTGATATCCTGGGATGTGCAGGTGAGGCACCAACAATTCTTTGATGTTACCTGGATTCCCCTTCTCTTTTAATAACACTAGAGTTTATACACAGGGTTCCAGTTAGGGTTCCCCTGAAAACAAGCAAACAACAATGTGGTGTAAACTGCATATATATGCAAAAATGATCACCTGATTTTCTCTGTTATGATAATGTATAAAAAGCATGATTGTCATTGCTTAGACATCCTTTGACGCATTTTTTTCTGTGGCCTTATTGTTTCTTGAGAATTCAGCTAAAACGTGAGAATCTCTTTCGAGGCAGAGAGAGAGTATTGTACAGTTCTGTATAATAATGCAAACTGTACTTTATTATTACTGTATTTAATACTGATAATTAATTCCTGTGCCTAATTTATCAATTAACCTTCACCACACGTAAGTACAAGAAAATCACGTTATATATGGGGTCCATGGATGGTTTGCTATCATCCACATGTTAAGCCTGTAGGTAGGGAAAAACGCAGTCTAACACATGATGCTGAAGCTAGCACATGTGACTGACTAACTGACTGATCTGCATTAAAATGCACATTCTGCTGAGGATAAGTTTACATCAATTTCAAAATAAATGAGTAAATAAAGGAGAATCTTTCCATTTTAAGCTGAACACTTAAGTTTTTTTTTTGACACTGGAATTTTCTCTACAAAATAATCCCATTAGTAACTAACAGATGATTAATTACCAAAGAACGAAAGTTTCTAATATATATATTTACAAGCAGATGAAGTTAATGAGCGAAATGTACAATTTGGTCACGGAATTTATATTCACTCCTTTTCCATTGCTTAACTAGCCTAATCATTTAAAGGAAAAAGTATACCAAGACTGTAGAGCTGGTTCTATAGCCAAAGGGGCTAACAGACGTATCTCATGTAAAGTCACGACTGGAAGATATCCTAGTTAGCCTGATTCTCTTTCCAAGCATCAGGACTCATTGGGTGAGGAAGATTGGCCGGATATAAGCCATAGTAAACAAGGGGAACCACTATATAAAACGTTTTATAGGTGCCCATTTAATATTTCCATTACGGAATATCCAGTAAACAAGGTTTAGCAAAGCATGTCATACTTCTGCACAAAGCAAAAATTATGGCGTGGGAATTCCCTTTTAATCATTACCATCCTTTATATGTGATTTTCCCTTCCCTTCTTTACCTCCCTTCTAATTGGGCCCTGGGACTTGAAGTATATCTCACAGAGATTTTCACGTAGCAAACGTTCAAACAGGTCCATGCTCTACTACGTCTCATCCTGCTACTACACCTTATCCAAGGAAAATAGGATTGATGAAAATGGCCCACTGTTTTTTTTATATATAATTTATCCTGGTTACAGCACATGAATGAGAGCACCATGCATTATGTATTTAATAGGACTGATTCATGTAGGTGTGAGAGTGTGGCCTGTGATGGACTGGCCTCCCCCCTGTCCTGCATATCCTTCTTACCTTGTGCTTACTGTGGTAAGCTCTAGGCTCACTAAACCTTGTGCTGGTGATTGGATGGATGGATGGATGAATGGATGGAGATTCCAAGCACAGTTGCCTCTGAGGTGGAACAGTGATGGGACAGTGTAAAGATGTGAGCTCACCATGTCTATTCCTCAGGTGTCATTTTCAGGTCATCCATGTGGTTGGGCCTCCCTGACCTTGTGAGCCGAATCTCCCTGACCCCAGGCTCCGGTGTCTGGCCAGAGGCTTTCTGCGTGGGCAGTGCTGTGGGTGTCTGACCATCTGACCTCCTGACAGTGATCGCTTGTACATAGTTTTATAAAAGGGGAAAAGGTCATTGTGGAAAAAAATGTGCATTTGTATAATGAATTTACACTTACATTTGCTTGAATTTTAATACTTTACAAACGAATGTCCACATTGTACAGATGGACAATGATGTTATATAAAACTACTATACTCACTGAGGAGGACAGTGTGTATGTTGGTCTTCATTTCTGGCCATTCTACTCACATTTTCATCAGTGAGTTTGTGTCGGTTATGGCAAACTAACAGTTCTGGGGGCCTCTTTGGCCTGCTTCACATTTGCAGATGTGGATCCAGCTGTTTTTTAGTGCTTCGTTCTGGTGGACGTTCTGTTATGCGGTGGACGTTTATCTAGTGGTGAAAAGATCTGCTGGAATTAGGTACAGTCTTGTCCTTTCCAGTGTTAGAACATTATTAGGTGCTATTCAAGGAAACACACTTTAAAACACTATGCAATTGTTTTGCACTTTTTAATGCAAATGTAGGTCATTTTCCGCATAACTGATGGTGTTTATGTCAGTGTCATTTTTACAACAATGACCGTACCAGAATATTCACAGTGTTTTACTGCTGTCCCGCCCCCTCGCAGCACCATTGTCTTGTACCACATGATCACCTGGGGCCTGGCTCTATTGCTGTGTGTGGAAGGAGTGGCTATGCTTTACTATCCCTCCATTTCTAAGTAGGTGCATTACACACGCAGCCCATTTTCTTCCTGTAATTCACAGAACACGTCCAAAAAGATTTGCCTGTGCCTTCAAGGCATCAGTATAGATCACACTGGACAGCATTTGATACGTCAGTTTTGGGCTTTGATTCTAGAACGTGCCGTGGTCCGTTTGTGCTGGTTACAGTGTGATGATCCTCCTTACAGCTGTGAGAATGGCCTTCAGCACGCCATTCCTCATTATGTCACCACTTACGCACCTCTGCTGTTGGTCCTCATAGTCAATCCCATCCTTTTCACCAGGACCGTATCTACCGGTGAGTGCTAACCACCACCCACTGGATTAACACGATACTTCTTTTCTCTATTGCTACAGCAACCATCCTTCACATTACCATTCAGTAGCTGCTTTTCAGAATAACTGGGCCTTACAGCATTTTTACCCGGCCAGCTGTAATAACTCAACTTTCTAAAATCACTAGGTTCCAAACATTAGAGATTTTCAGAAGACAGGCAATTAACCACAACTGTTAACTTCAGTTTCCCATCCCTCTATTAGAAAGTCGCTGGACATTTTTAAAGTACTGTAAGACTGATTTAAATTTTTTTTTGGCTTTCTTTAGTTACATCGTTGCTGAAGAGCCGTCAAGGAATCTATACGGAAAATGAGAGGCGCCTAGGAATGGAGATCAAAATACGATTTTTCAAAATCATGTTAGTTTTCTGTGTGTGGTGAGTCAATATTTATTTGCCATTTCAGTTTGTTACATGGAAAAAAAATCCAATGACAGGGTAGGGATGCTTTGTTGCTTTTACTGAAGCTGCTCTTGGTATCTCCTTATTATCCTCACCACAGCTTTAATGCTTTTTTTTTGTAAAGACAAAAAATAAAAATGACAAACACACCCAACTCAACTATACCAATGACATATAATGAAGGAATCATATTAATGTTCGCCTGTGTAATTTGGAAACACTACAAGGTTCATTTGGAAACTGGATAATTAAACAATTATTCAGTGAAGAACAGATACTCTCCAGGCTTTTGGGGAAAAATGCAAATCACTTTTAATTCTCAGTGCCGGATTACTACAGTGATTTTCGAATCATAAACAGATAAAAATCTCATTACCCCTGCGCTGTAGCTGGCTGCCTAACATCATAAACGAGGGTCTGCTCTTTTACCTGGAGATGCAGGATGATATTAAAGCCGGGCATCTGAAGAATGTGCGGAATGCTGCCCTCATCACATGGTTCATCATGGTGAGACTCCAGATTCCTCCCTGCCACTTCCCCTGACAGGTTCCTTTGTTCAGATGCTCCATTTAAAATGTCTGAGCATTTTGTTTGTACACTTCTGCCAGGCCTGCATTAACCTATTTTGTGGCTCTGATGGTTTACTCATTTGAGGGTGAACATTGAGATTATCTCCTTGGATCATTCATCAAAAGAGAGCAAATCAGTCTAATTACTTGTGATTATTAAAATCCAGTCAAGTGTGCAAATCCCATGGCTGGTGGGGGGCAGTTTACACCCATATCAGAGTATTACTTAATTAAATTGTAATGAAGAGTTGTGTGGTAAACAAGTTTGATGATGCTATTTTCAGTGATTTATTCTGTATGGCTATAGAAAAATTATGGTTCTAGCACTTCTAGCAATGTGAATATTTCTCCATGTTTTTAGGGTATCCTAAACCCCATGCAGAGTTTCCTCAATACTCTGGCCTTCCATGGTTGGACCGGCTGTGATGTTGACCTGAGGATACAGCGGGCTGCAGAGGTCCCCTGGGACTCTACCTCCACCTCAGTACCTGGCGGAGGGGTGTACAATGCTACGTGGGGCTCCACCATGCACAACCAGAGCCATGTACAGGAGAACAAGAAGACCATCAATGGAAGTGGGCAGCAGCATTCGGATGCAGTCACTATACTGTCAGAAGGTAGAGAGGCTCTATCAGACAATCGGTACCAGTCTGTTTATGAACACGTACATCAGGGGTAGGCAATCTTATCCACAAAGGGCTGGTGTGTATAAAGGTTTTCGGGATAACCTTTAGATCACCTATTCAGACTCAGGT
The DNA here is from genome assembly GCA_026780845.1 of Petrocephalus sullivani. Classification (NCBI taxonomy): domain Eukaryota; kingdom Metazoa; phylum Chordata; class Actinopteri; order Osteoglossiformes; family Mormyridae; genus Petrocephalus; species Petrocephalus sullivani. Next base: position 24,992,156 of record JAODKM010000034.1, read on the forward strand.
GTGAGGACTCTTCAGCGAATCAGTCTTCTAATTAGTAAGCTATTTACGGAGTTGCAGCGAAAACCCGCATGCATAATTGTCCTTTCTGCCCACCCCTCTTACATCATCCATTCCCAAAAAAAAGCATTCTGAAAAAATGTTTCTGAGATTCCCTGAATAAGCTTCTTTTCTGCGAGTCCCTTAATGTCATTGCTAAATAATGTCGGAGGGAAAATAATTGTAGAGGCAGCTTCTTGCTCTTCTATGTCACGAAATGTTAAAGGAAAAAAAAAAAAGTGCAGTGATTTTACAAATGAACATACTAAGTTGTCTCTTTTGCCTGTTTAGGTTCAGATTCTAGCACTATTGAAATCCACATTTCCAGTGACCTGCGAGACTATGAGGGAATAGATGCAGAAGGAGAATCACAGGATGGTTCCGTAAGACACTAGTTGGAAAAACAGCAGCATTAAATCTCTCAAATGCTAACTCTATAAATCAAGAAGCACCAGCTCATTCTGGGCCATTTCCATCAAACTCTGGGTCTTTGCTTTTCACTGCCCTCAGACATTACAATGAACATACTTTTGCTATACTACAAATTCCAGCTGAATGAATTATGCCATCTGTCACTGAAATCCATCATGATCAGCATAGACTGGGCTTAGTTAAACTGTAACTAAGCCAATGGGACATCTTATCATCCCTTTGGGGGGGGGTTCCATTTTACTTGTAAGATCAGTTCTCCATATCTACCTGTTAAGACCACGGTAGGTTTAAAACCCATGAATACAATATGAAATCAGCAACATTCTATTATCAAATAACACAGATTTTAAATCTGAAATGAACACTTTCAAATATCCATTTTAAACTTCTAAACTACCTCATCATATGTAATATTAATAGTTCATTCATCCAAATCATCAGAAGAATGATACAGAATTTGATTTGCAATTGATATACAGCAAATTGTCAGTTTAATCTTCTTTAAATAAAACCACCACATTCAAATAATAAATTTAACATGTATCGCACAGACAACCAAAATGATGGCCATTTTATGTGTTTTTTATAGAATAAAATGCAATAAATCCAATACAGTGTAAGTGCTGGTGATTTCATCTTTTCTTATACCTTATCTTAATCTTATCTTATATCATATCTTAATCACCTTCACCTTATCAATAACACAAAGCAGTTCTCTTCTCCATATTGCAAGGAACCTATTCCACAATATTACAAAAATTACATTTGGAAGGAAGCCATTTTTATAATTGTAAAAGAACTTGAAAGTTTACTACAAACATAAAAGCGAGGTAAGCCAAAAGGAAATGTTTTCGTTTTGAAATTAAGATATATATGTATTCTGTTGAACATACTAAAGCAACGTCAGAGATGCCGTAAGAAAGTGACACCTCCACGAAGATGCAAATGCAAATACAGAAAAACAACTACAATGATTGACACCTTTTCTAATATCAAAATAGAGCATTTTATTACAGACACTGAATATGACACTGCATCTTGTACTGAGGAGAGGAAAGCCAGTGTAGCACCTGCTCAATATAGGATTCCAGGAGAACGAATCTCAGTCAGACACAAAGTATCTCAGCAGAGGCTGAGTTACCAAATACTGCAAAGAATCTGGGTCCTTTGCCAGGAGGCCAAAACATAAGCTAAAATTAGACAAAAGGCTTTTGCATTGATTTAAACCCGTGCTTCTCGAACACAGTCCTGGGGGAGAATGGAGTGGGCCGGGTTTTTCTAATCCTGGGTTTCTCAAACCAGTCCCCAGGGACCCCCAGATGGTCCTTGTCTTTGTGAACTGTCCTGGGATGCCTGAGGACTGGTTTGACAACAGCTGCAGGTTATGACATTGACCTACAGCCCATTAATTAGGGACGTTCATGTAAGGAAAACAGAAAACCGTTAATTTGATGTGGTTAGTTTGTACTCCCCAAACAACAGCCCAAATTTGCTAAACTTTGTTAATTAAATAATTGATTAAATTGTACAATTTAATACATAATTGTACATCCTTTAAGACAAAAAGTAGACTGTTCAACTCTCAATTACAATGGACAGCTTAATCCTCAAATAAAAAGTTTGGTTGGAACAAACTGCCACACAAAATGACCCTGCACATGCATACCTTGCTCCAGAACCACTGCTATAAAAATAATTTCAGAGAAAAAAAAACTGATTTGAATATGCCTTTGTACTATATCCATGCCTGTTTATGTTGAAGGCTGGGTGCCAAGATATGGCATATGTCCAGTGTTTACAGGATAAAAGACTGCACACTAAACTAAAAGCATAAAATGGCGATGTGCTTCACCTGAACACAGCTGCCACAGGAGAATCAACAAACGGGAAAGCAGTCAGGGAGTTTCCCGAAAGCACCAAAGCTTTAGGAAGCTACAGCCAGGTCCCCATGTCACTGCCTGGAGTTTCACTTGGACAAGCAGCAAACTATAGTGTGACAGCAGCCAGAGTAGCCGGGCCTATACAACCCAGGAGACTGGGTACCTCAGCAAACAGGAACACCCATCCACCCAGTGCAGGATCACAGGGTAAACAGGAACTTTGCCATGGAAATGGTACAGAGATTCTTACAGATTTCAAAATAAATTAAGGGCAGAGAAGGAATAAAAAGTAAAAGGCGAGGATGTGGGCAGCTGTGGTCCCTTCAGCATAGGTCAGCATGTGTCACAAGACCGGGGCGGGACACCTGTTCGGCATTTCCACAATAATCAGCTCTGGGCTGCTCACCGCTGCCATAACTCTCTGCAGAGCCCGTCATCGGCAGCAAAATGAGGAGTACAAATAGAATTTAAGGAAAACCAGAATCAATTTAGAAAATTTTAGCACTATCACATGCGAAGGCAGGAGGGACAACATGTCTGGATGGCTAGGGCCTTGGTGGATGATGATGAGCATTTGTGCTGCATATAACCACATATACATAGTATATAAATGAGCTTTTACCTAATTTACAAATCTTTACATTCATTAAAATTTACATCCATAGAAAGTGTGAACCACTCTGTCAATGCAGATGTCCATAAAAGTTTTATTTATTATTATTATTTAATATTATTAGCACATAACATTTGGATTGAATGTCTTTTCCATTTATTTCTTCATTGACGTGAGAAAAATAAAATGCAGAATAATCCCACAAAATACATGTCAGATTTGTGCTTTTAGCAGCTAACACAAATCCAGAAGTATAAAATGTAAATAGAGGAAAAAGATAAAGAACTGTGAACATGGAAAATATTTTCAGAATTCAGAACACTGCTTCCTGAAAAAGGTTTAAGGATGCTGCTGAGCTCTTCAAAAATGCTGCTCGCAAGCATCAACAGGCATTCCACTAAATAATAAATATATATGCTGGTCTTCTTCATTGATAGTCTTTTCTGAAGGCAAAACTAATCAACCATCGGGAACTGTTCAGCTGGCCCAATGACGACAAACAGACACCCTCCCCTCTTTGGGTAACCTCTTGGAGGAACTGAATTAGGGAGATGGAACCTGTTGCAGTCTCACGTGAAGACCACGCTTCACTTTGGTCCCTCGTTCTTCTCCAGCAAGGACGGCCCCGTCAGAGCCCTCATGGGTTGGTACGGCTCGCTTGCTCGCTCACTCGCTCGCTCACTTGCACTGTAGCGTCCAGATGACAGGCTGCTGCACATCTGATCTTCACAGGGAAGCCTTGTTTCGGTTTGATGGGCCTGATTTCAGATTATTATTACTATTTGGCACAGCCATTTTGAATTCAGCGCTGTCCATCAGCTTGCATCCTGGGAGGGGCACCCATCCCGTACTGTAGCCTATTTTGCCGAGGAAAAGGCTTCTTCAGACCCTTGCCGAATGCTGTACCATCTCAATGTCTGAAACCACCAAGACTTCCAGGAGACGTTGCAAGACATCATCTGTGATCCATCTTCAAAATCAACACACAGATGCTATTTTCGAAGATTCAGAACACAAACCTGTTAAAGAAAACATTAAACAATTTACTTAAGTTGCTGTAGTTCAATGTATTTCTATTGATTGTACTAGAGTAGCAACCTCTGGGTAAGTAACTTCATAACATGCATTGTGACATTAGTTATGCCAAGCCTACACTCGACTCACCGATCCATCGGATGCACTGGCTCCAACTTTGTCCCCTGTGCTGTTCCAGCAAACCTCAAAGATGCCTCCTGTCCCTCTATAGCTGTGAACCAAATCTCCACTCTGGTGGCACAAAGAACAGGAATCTATGGGTGTAACAGGCAGCCAAGACGACCGCTTCTCCACAGGACCCTTTCCACAACAATTATGTCAATGTTTACAGAACCTTTACACAGCGTTAAATAAACAGGGTTTTCTCCTCACTTGGTTCTGGGGTAGGGTGAGATGGTGGTGCCATCAACTAAGCTACCACGGAGTTGCTTACCAATGTATTCCAGATGTGAACACACTTGTCAAAAGAGCCACTGGCCAGAAAGCGTCCATCGGGGCTGAAGGCCACACTGTAGACAGGTTCTTGGTGCTTGGTGAGGGTGTGGATGCATATGCCTCGCTCCACATCCCACAGACGCACTGTCGAGTCGAAGGACGCACTGAGGGGGCAGCGACATCATAAGTGACAGCTCACTCTGTCTCACTTTGACAGTCCAGTCCAACCCACGACGTGTATTGTCAGCTAACAATCGGTCGTCTCAGCGATGAGGTCTGTGTTTGGATCTTTTCATGGACATCACATTTATTAAAAACAGTTGACTGCTTTCAACTGATCCCAAACCATAAAACATTTCAGTTATATTTTGAAAATATCACGCACTTGGTATAAAGTATAAGCACATCTGTCAGCACTTTTTTTAAAACATGAAAATGTGGAATCTAATGAAAATGAATCACAAACATTTTAAGCAGGACAGTACTATTAGTAGACCCAATGCCATTCCTGACAAACTCAATCTAGCTTATAATGTTTCTGGTTGGTGTTATCTTCACATCTGTCACAGATGGGAATATTTTACTGTTTGCCAATACGCTATGCTGTCAGCCCCAATCAGCTATCTCCAGTTGCTGCCATCTACCCATTGGCTGTGCCCCCACCTGGCAAGCATGATGTTAGAGTTGGGATTGCTGGTGCCAGGCCCTGTGGGACTCCACTTAATGGTGTAGATCTCCTTACTGTGGGCTTGTAAGTCATGCACACACGACTCCTGCTTCATACTCCATATCTGTGTAAAAATGGTTGGTACAGCGAAAGGAAATATACATGGCCAATAACAGATGATTAACAAAATAGCCATGAGACGCATCAGGCCAAGTCTGGTGTAATAATTTAAAGAGACGTCTTACAAAATATTACTATATCATTATACCATCAAACAAATTAGCAATGCAGGAAAGAGAGTATCTGCCTTATGCTAATACAGAAAGAGAGTCTCTGAGGGTCCTGTGGCCGCCTCACCTTCAGGGTCATGTCGTCCGAGCAGGAGGCCAACAGCATGCCAGAGGGGTCCCATTTGATGGCGTTCACTTCATTCTGCGTGACAAAGGATTGGTGCAGTTGGAGCACAGCTACAGAATAAGAAAGACCACTATGTGCTCTTGGGAGAAAAACAGTTATTTCTTACACCTGTTGGCCTATTACCGACAAAATGTAAAAGCCAGCACTGAATCATGAGAGAATGAGGCTCTGATGTTTTCTTCCTGAGCGATGGGGCGGCTCGTACCGTGTGACCCTGGAAGGTTTTTAGGGGGCGGTCATTGCCAAGACGACACACGTGGATGCACATATCTGTGCTGCATGAAGCAAAAGTGGTGTTGTTCTGCCAGTCAACATCCAGGGCGGGAGCTTTGGGACACAAGAAGACCCAGCAGATCAGATCTTCAAGTCTTATTTATGAGCATCATAAATTAAAAACCAACATAAAATTATGAAGGGCTTTCACTGAATTGCTGTGCAGCATGACGCCTCTACAGCACGGTAATCAGAGGAGGTACAGAGCCCGTTCGTTGTTTTTAAGTGGCTTTTCTCTGGTCCGATTTCCCCTGCCACCAGCCACTTTGCGTACCTGAGTGAAAAGGGAACTGTTGCTTGGCATCTCCTGTGTGCGCATCCCAGATGATTGTCGTCTAATAAGAAACGCATTATGTGTTACGTGTTACGTCATGTTACATAATCCACAATTTTCTCCATAATGATTACACAATCCACAAAAATCACCAGAAAATTCCAAATGAATAGGGTCATAATTTACAGTATTCATTTAAACTTTTGGCCTTTCCTGGGCAATCTGTGGCTCTTTTGAGGATCTGAAGTTACTCAATTATAAAGGCGCAGAGACATCAACACTGCTTGATTGGACAGGAGGCCATCCAGGGTGCTCCTCTGGCTTGTGCCCATAACTGCCTGGAATCCAGGCCCCCTTCCCCACTACCCTAAACCTTTGATTTGACCAACCTTATCTACTCCAGCACTGAGAATGCAGTTTCCCTTCTTGTTCCACTTCAGTGCAAATATAGGACCTTTGTGCTGCCCCAAAGTGCCGGCCAGATTACCTGCAGATAATTACAAACACAATTCAGGGATGGTATCACATTAATTAGCATTGCTTTAATGCATAGTATCACTTTTTCCTTAATAAATGGCAGTTACATCATCAACACATGGGAAACACACATAAAAACAACAGGGTCTGTTTGTAAAAACAAAATGGTTTCGTACAAAATGTCAGATAAAAGTATTAGCAAAATTCATGCATACCATCTTTTGTCCATATTCTTGCAAAGCCATCATATGATCCGGTTGCTAAAAGGGTCCCATCACTCTGTTAAAAGAAAATACTACAGAAGTCTGGACTACTTAAAAGGCAATATACTTTAACATGTGTTCATAAAGTATGAAGATTAACACTAGGCTGGGGTACTAATCTGTGCTTCATCTAGAGTCAGTAATTCCCCGTGAGGGCTTACATTCCAGTCCAGAGAGGTGACGTCCTTGTTGCTGGGGACATCCTGGCCCCCCTCCCGGATACAATGCCTGAGCACCAACTGTGTGGAGCTGCTGGTGCAGTTCTCGTTCAGGTTCCAGATGCGGGCAGTGGAGTCACCCGAGCTGGAGGGAGATGACATGGCCTGAGTGCAACTAAGAAACCCCCGTCATACACCCATGACACGACAGGACGTGCCACAACCCTGACCCCCGTCACACACCCATGACACGATGCGACGTGCCCCTCCCCACCCCCCACTGACCTGACCATCGTTTCACACACAAGACCCGACAGAACATGCCCCTCCCAACCACATGCGTCTATAAAACTCACCCAGAGGCCAGCAGGTCGCTAACGGGGTTCCAGGCACAGATGAACACCTCAGATTCATGTCCCCTCAGGACCGTGGCTTTGCTGGCCGGGATCTCGACGTCCCCGTCGACCTCCATTGATTCTGTGTGGTTATCTACGACAGTATATCCAATGACCATCCACTGCCCGCGACACAGCCCCGTCATGTGACTCAGCCCCGTCATGTGACTTTGGACCTCTGCTTACTCATGATATGGTCACCGATCTCATCTCCATTGACGGCGATCTCTCCATTCTTCGGTGTATTCTGCTGGCTGGTGGCCAGGGATGTTGCAGTAGGGGCTGGTGCCGTGGGGGCTATTGCCATGGGGGCTGTTGCCGCTGCTGCCACTGCTTGCTGCTGCTGCTGCTGCTGCTGCTGCTGGGCCAGCTTCTCGCGGAAGGCCTGCTGGCGCATTTGCACCACGTCTGGCATCACGGCATCAATGAGCGACAGTGACTCGATCGGCCGCCCATCGAACACCGTGCCGTCCTTTAAGGGGCAATGCAGTGAAGTCCCAGGTCAGCCCGATTTTTCTATATCAGTTCAATATATTTAATTATATTTCTAGTTCAATTACATTTAAGTCACTTTATAGATGCTTTTATCCAAAGTGATGTTCCGTCTCCCTCCTGGTCCGTGTTCCTCCTGTCCGCCTCAGCTAATAGGGTCCGGGCCTTCTCCCTCCCACTCCATATTGACCAGCAGAACTCCATTGCAGAATTTAAATAACATCTCAAAACTCATCTGCTCCAGCAAACTTTTTCACTCCCTTAACCTTCAGTCACCACCTCTTCTGTCTAAACCTGTGCCTTTGCATTGCTGTTTTTCATTGTTTTTATCTGCTTTACTGTGTTATTTATTTTCTATTAAGTGACCTTGATTGTCTTGAAAGGTGGCCTTAAATACATGTATTAGTTAAGAATGTAGGGTCAGACAGTTCCTGGAGAAGCTGGGGTTAAGGGCCTTGCTCAAAGGCGCAATGGTGACATCAGACTCTGGGGTCTGAACCGGCAACTTTCCAATCACAGGGGCAGCTGAGCCAGACCGCGCCCCCGCATTTTAAACCTGGTTCAGAGGCCCATATCTTAAAGGTGTTCAAGTTAAAGGCCAGTTAATACAGCATCATTTGTTGCAAAGCAGCATGAACACTTGCCTCATTGATGCTGATCTCAGCTTCCACATACTGAAGGCCCTTCTGCAGGATGGAGATAAGGGCAGCAGGGGGCACTAGCGTTCCATTGATGTTTGACTGGCTGATGTGACTCTCGATTCCAAAAGTGAATGCAGAATGGGAGAAACCTGGAGCAGGGGACGCAGGTATGGCAGATTTCAAACAGGCTGCCCAAGAACACCAGCGAGTAATTAACACTGCAAAATACACACTGGAATTTCCAGTGAATAACAGACTGGTACACGCAAACACAGCTACCCAAAAACAAAAATATACTGTTTTATTGGATATTATCCAAAAAAATTATATTGTAAAGGTTAGGCAACTAGTAATATGCAAAATGAATTATATATTCCTATATATAAAATTCCCATATAAGTGTTTATATAGGGTTTACGTATCAGAACAAAATAAAAAAAAGCTGGTCCTGAGCAGGGGGGTATTCTCCGTACGTCGCTTAAATCATCCAAGATCAGAAGCCTCATCTTGGATCAGTTAATGGCGGT